>JAAAKG020048707.1:0-18515 GCA_010014905.2 Druon quercuslanigerum
TTATTTGATACGCTGGTATGTCCGGTATTAAGTTATGGGGCAGAGATATGGGGATGGAAAGAAAGGAAAGATATTGACAGACGGCAATGATTGGTCTCGAGTTGCTAATTAGGACACAGTAAATATCAAACATAACTAAATTTCAATAAATAAAAATAATTTTAATAAAATTTTTTTAAGTGCGACATTTATATTGGATAAAATTAGTGCCATAATTGTTAAGAAACTCTTAGCTTTGTGAGATCATTGTGTTTTTAGTGACATGTAAAATAGACCATCGGAGAGCAAGAAAGGAACAAACATCTTCACTGATAGAGTTTTCCTAACATTGCTTTTGGAGAAATTTATAATTGGGGTAAATATCCAAGACTTAAGCAATCAATTTAAAGTGATAAATGGTTTTCACGTTATTTAAAGTTTTTTTATACTATTAGAACATATTTTATATGATGGTTTCTCTCTTTACAATATTTTTTGACAAGTTTGCCTTGGTGCTGGCGTTGTTTCGTCATAGCTACATTTTTCTAGGCAATTTAAACAGCGAAAAAGTTTTTGTTGCTATAATATAAGCGAAGAAAAGCAACAAAATATAGCGTCCTTTATTTTTTATTTTCCTCTTGTGACCGCGCTAAATAGTTGGAGCTTTGCCTGATGCTAAAGACAACCTTGCATGGAAGAAATAGAGGCAAATTGAAGGCCAACTCCAAGTTTATAAAAGTCTGTAAATGTTCTAATAATTACGCATTTCTCTCTGTTTGATCTCCTCAAAACTTGTATTAGAAAGTTCATTATCCAGAAGATGTCATTCAGGAACAGACTTTCGGTTCTCTTTTTTGCACATTCCTAAAATGCATTATAAGACTACTGGTCTTTTTCTGCTTTCTGTTCTTCCTATCTATTAACTTCTTCTAAAACGTGCTTTATTGGTTCAAAACATTCCAGAACATAAATGAAAGTAATTTTTTTTTAATTTATCTTAATAGTTCCAGGAGACTCTTTTAGGAAGATAGTGTAATAGGTAAATACAATTGGCTTCTACAGGTTAAACAAATTCTTCAGCTGTGTATTTTATTTAGAAGTGCAAACAAGAATACTTTTATTACCTTGTTTTTCACACCCAAGGATCTTTTTTGTGTATAAATATGTCAGGCAAGTAAACTTTGCTTCTCCAATTTGTTTTATAAATGTGTGAAGTAATTCAAAATTACGTAAGAGATAACAGGTATGTTATGAGATATTTTTGTAGAATAGTAAATACTTGACTCTACACTGAAATTTACGAAACGCTGTGTCGTTTATTAGGAGGAAATGAAAAAGATTTTGGGTTTGCTGCTACTTTGCTTGGCAGATTTTTTAGGCTTTGTTGGTAAGCAGAATAATATCTATAAATATCTGATCATTATGGAGTGAATTTCATAAGTGTTTGTAATCAATTAAAAACTGTTTTTTTAAGCCGAAAAAAAGAAGTGCGAGGCTGCAAAATATTGAAAACTAAATAACTTAAAACCTTAAAACTTTACACCCGACAATTGCTATATTGGTTCGTGAAAGAATTTTTCACTTTAAGAGTTTTTTATTTTATGCATTTTTTCTTGGACTGGAAGGGAGGAAATATACTCAATTGGAAGATGGAAATGCTTAAGGAATTATATTTTTGTGGTGGATTTTTTAAGGAATAGTAGTTACAATTTAGAGCAAGGTAAAATATTTTTCCGTTTTATTAGTCTAAACTATTAAACGTTTGAATAACATATTTTCTAAAATAAACTGCTCAAATACCTTAAATAGAAAAAAAATCAATTTTTGTATTTAAAACCTGCGCCATTTTTGAGATATTGTGTATTTTTTCATTGGTTTTTTTGCTCCTTTCAGAGTTATCCAAAAATGGTCTTCCAGTTTATCCGGACACCTTCGACTTATAATTTTTTATAATTAAAAATTGGACTGGTTTATCGAATAGGACTACAAAATCCAAACATTTTGTATCAACTGCTGCAGTGTTCTGAACTCCATGACATTGATGAAAATCAAGAATGTTAAAGGTTTAAAGCAAACACGTTTAACATTAACCAGATTATCATTTTAACGGATCTGGACGAAAACATTATCCGATTCTCTCACTACTTCGAGCCAGAATCCGATATTCATATAGCAATGCTTCCATGAATCAATTAAGGTACATCCCATAAAAATTCTACATGTATGGCCGCAAATTTTTATTTACAATCTCCTTCCATGATAAGATATAATTCGATGCCAAAAATTTTCGCAATATTTTACACATGTAATTTATTTTTACAGTTTTGTTTCTTTTTACGTAAAGATGGCGCGTGATACGGTTTATCTAATATTCGCAAACTAAAAAGTATCAAATTAAAAATATATATGTAATGCTTTCAAGATGATTAATTTTCATGAAAAGAGATACTTCGGGTTTCAATCGTGTACAAAACTACGAATTTTGCCGAAGATTCGTGAACATTGCAGTTCACTTCTTCAGGGCTAATCTGAAACTGAGGTATCAGGTTATGGTGTTCTTATATATACTCTCTATGATGCCTGTGAATGACCAGAGCACCCAACTGTGGGGACTGGTCGAAACTGATTGGCCAATCAAGTATTTTTTTTAATCCGGAAGGACAGAATGCCAAATCGGATTGGTAATATATCTATTCTCTCTATTGATGTTATTAGGGTGTTTTAAAATTTCGATTGCTCCTTTATGTTTAATTTCAAAGATATTTTGTCTTTTTGCGATTATGGTTGTTTAGACAAAGAAAATCTTATGTCCCGTTTCGATTTAATGTTCTACTATTGCTTTTTACGTCTTAGGGCTTATTTACCAGTTGTCTTATTTTCAGAGGTGGTTTAAATACGGTTTAGATGTTGCGTTTCTCGAGAATTCTTCCTATTTGTTTTGTGACACCTTGAATCTAGGGCGGGATGATGGTCGTTTTCCCTTCTTTTTCTTTAGTAGGTTGCCTTCACTTGTTGTTCAGTGTATTTTCCTATTGCGAGGGAGTTCATGACCGATTTTTTTTCAAGATCGGTTGTGGTGAGAGGAGGGATGCAGGTATCTGTTTGTCTAGGTACGCCTTCTCTAAACTTCATGTCCTATCTGTCCAGGAAAAGCATTTTTCCTTTTCGTTTAATTTGCATGGTGAACTGGATATTAAAATGTAATCAATTAATGAAATCGAAAAACATATTTAGTTCATCTAGCCCATGTCGCCAGATGACAAAAGCGTCATCAAGGCAAAGAATCCAAAATTCTGGTTTAAGCTTGGATTGGTTTAAAATCTTAGTTTCTAGATGTTCCATGAGGATGTTGACTATTAGAGGTGATATTGGGGATCCCATTGCTGATCCTGAGGTTGGTTCGTAGAACTGGTTATTGAAAGGCAAGGTATTACTGAGAAAGTGTTTAATCAAAGGTATAATTTCGGAGGGTAATTTTGTAAAAAATTTATTAATATCGATTGTTTAAGAGATTGGGCTTTTCGTAAAGAGAGATACTGTATCGAAACTTACTATGATGTCTTGAGGTTGAATGCAAATCTCTAGAATTTTTTTAATAAACTCAAATGATTTTTGGACGTAGGTGATACTGTTTTCTTTAAAAGAATTTAGTTCTTTGGTAAGAAAGCGAGCTAAGATGTATGTTAGTGAGTTTATTGCGCTGTCGATGATTGGACAATCAGGTTCCACCAGTCCCCACTGTGGGGTGCTCTGGCTAATCACAGACGTGGTAGAGAGTATACGAGGGCTGTCCCAAAAGTATCCGACCTACCTCGATCTCTCGGCGTTTGATTTATTGTTCGTCATCCGGGGGGTGGCATCCTTCAAAGTAGTCCCCATTTGATTGAACAAGACGCTCATATCGATGTTTCCAATTATTAAAGCACTCTTGAAAGTCAGACTTCGGAATCGCCTATAGTGCATTCGTCGCATTAGTTTCAACAGTCTCTTTATTATCGAATCGATGTCCCTTAAGCGGCATTTTCAATCGAGGAAGCAGCCAAAAGTCGCAGGGAGCTATATTGGGACTGTATAGAGGCTGGCGGAGCTGGACAGCACTGTGTTTTAATAAATACTGCTGTACAAGGTTTGATGCGTGCGCTGGAGCATTGTTGTGATGAAGAAGCCAGTCACCGGTTTCCCAAAGTTGCGGTCGTTTTTTCCTGATACCATCACGCAATCTTTTCCGAACTTCAGCGTAGTAACTCTTTGTTGATTGTGTGGCCTGTAAGAGCATATTCGTGATGCACAACGCCCTTATAATCGAAAAAACAATCAGCATTGACTTGATGTTGCTTCAACATTGACGGGCTTGTTTCGGCCGAGGCTCGGATGGCAGCTTCCATTGCGAAGATAGTACCCTCCAGAGATCGCCTGAGTCTCTCCGCGCGAAAACATGAATGTAAGTCGGATACTTTTAGGACAGTTCTCGTAATAAGAACACCGTAACATGATACCTGAGTCTCAAGTTACCCTTCAAGAAATAAACTGACATGTTCACGAAGCGTCGTTAGTATAAACCTAATTACAAATAAGTAATTTTTATTTGTGATAAAATCAATTCTGAGTTTCAATAACTCAAAATCTCTGAGGAAAATGGTATATTCGGTAAATACAATTGGCTTTTGCAAGTTGAAGAAACTCTTCAACTATCATTAAAAACAGATAGAGACCAGAGCACACCTCTTGCGATCCTGAGAACATAGCCAACCAGAAAGTAAAAAATCTCAAAAAATATATAGAAATTTGTTCCATGAGCAATCAAAATTCTGTAATCAATTCAGGAACTCTTGAGGTTTATTGTACGTTAAATCTTGATAACGGATGTCAATCATACTTTAAGTAATAAATTACCTATTTATAAGGTTAAATTTATGGTTCATCATAGAAACTGTTTTAGATTTGTCAGCACTTCTACTCGCAGCCACGGAGCCTATGTATTTTATTTAAAAAAATAAAAGCTGAGACTTTTATTACCTTGTTTTTCATTCGTAGTGTATATAGTGAGATATTTTGTGGAGCCTTAATTAATTAATTGGAAAGGGAAATTCACGAGACGTAGTCTCGTTTATTAACAGAAAATGAAGATTATTTTTGGTTTTCTGCTCCTCAACTTTGCGCTTTTGCTGAGCTTTGTTGGTGAGTAGAATAATACCCATAAGTTTAGGAGCATTATGCAATTTAACACAGAAAATAATAGATGAATCATAAAAAAACTTAAATCTGTATTTATTTCTGAGAGACGGCTTTTATGGATTTACGAAAAAGCTCAGCAAGTTTTAAGTTTCTAATATGTAAAACTAATTTATTAATGATTCTTAAAACTAAACTGCATCATTGTTGAATATCAAACATAAATTTTTTTATAAGACAATTTGTAAATGTGTTTACAATAAAACATTTTGCAGATTTGAACTTCAAAAATTTCGATTTTTATTTAAAAAATCTTATTAGTTAAAAAAATATGTTTCTCATTGTTTATAGTTAATTATGACGCTAGCGCCCTAAGCCTTCGTATTGAGCCAGTCGTCTAGAATAGGAAGTTACTGTTCCTAGTCTCCCACAGGTCGTATTTTGAAACCGATTTTAAAGTTCATTTTTTAGAAGTGCTCAGCTTTAAATTTTTGAGAGAATTTTGCTTTGACATTTGCATATTTTTAGCACTGAGCTGGGCATTAGCAGAAAGTATTGAAAATCGAAATTTCTCTTCACAATGAGCTATAGAATATGAATAAAGTATTATTTTCAACATGGCACCATAAGTCTGTTCGTCAAAACTTTTCCAACTTTCAATTTAACTTAGGTGATAGTTAATTATTGTTAATAAAATTTCTTATCAGAGTGAGGTGGACTATTAATTAAAGTTAAAAAATTAATTGTTTAAATAAAGTATCATCATTATTAATGATATTCAATTTGAATAATGCAACTTTTTTCCACTTCTTACTTAGACTCAGGTCGTACTTAATCAAATTACTATTGCTTAAAACTATCTTCTCTGATGTTGATGTCAGGCAGTTGCGGGTTTTTTTTCTAAATAATTTTAATTTATTATTGTTTGCAGCTATCTTCTCTTGGATCAGTGGAAAAAAATTGCTGTTTTTCAATGTTTAGTTTTGCTTTGCTTCTTTTTCTTTTTTGTGTATATTTTTTTCTAAAATAAAACGGATATTTGAAATATGCTATAAACTTTCTACATGGATCCCAGGGACTCTCTGGGTAGAGAGGGAGTGGGCAATAATGATATTTGTGCAAAAAAGTTTTGAAAAAATCGCAACTTTCTATCTCTATTCTAAAAAAAAAAGAATTTAAAACAATAATAAATTGCTTAAACATTTTTTTAAAGCATCTAATTCTGTGTATTAAGTAGTATTTTATGCATTATTCAAAAAACTTTTAAATCATAAATAGCTCCCAAATATCGCGAAACTAATTTTTTTAGTTATAGAGTTTTTTCAGGACGCTAAAAAACAGGCTGATGGTGGGGCTATTTTGAAAATAATACTTTATTTAAATTTCAATACTTTCAGCTGATGTTAAGTCCCTTGCTGTATTTTTTCTTGAGATAAAAATTCACAAAGCTGAAATGGCTAATTTTTTCACTTTATTTGTTTATATATTGTTGCTCAGTACTAGCAATATGAAAATCTCAAACCAACATTTAAAAAAATTGACTTCTGAGAATTTCTAAAAAAAATTGTAATCAGTTAAAAGATACCGCTTAAATTTTGTCAAAGATTTCCTTAAACATCAAAGAACAACTTTGCCATTGGACATTTTTCGGTCCGCTAAACTTTCCTGCAGACTTTTGTCCGTCAGTCTGATAAAACGATTCCTGGCAGTGATTGTTTGCAATATTTTTCATGTTGCAAATATAAAAAACAAATCTACTTTTAAAACATAATTTACATCGGCAGGAATGTTTGTACTTTGGGGAAAATAGCGGGATCGTTGCGTCGAACAGAAGCCGAGATTTTGCGAGTTTAGTTTAAAAGGGCATTGATTTCGGTACAATCAAAATTTCCGGTTTTTAATTTTTAGTAAAAAAACTATCAATTTGTTAAGAAAATTTCTTAATGAAAGTTGTGCGAATCGTCGAGCTACACATAGTTATATTTTTGGCGCAGTGAATTTTCCAAGTTTGTAATTTGCGGAAATTTGTCCGCGTTTCCGCAAGGCACAGGGTACAAGGACACCGAGTCGGAGCGCTAAGGACATTATGAAATCCACACGCTCATTTTTTCTCCATTTGTTAAAAACGCCATTCTGTTGCTAGTTTTTAGAAATTTTTTATTCCTTTATTGGCTTTGTTTTCTTCTTACAGAATTATCCAGAAATGGTGTTCCAGTTTATCCGGAGCCCTTTCGACTAAACCTTCGTCATTATGAGACTCGTAGAAATACAATAAAATATATATCTTTTGTAGCCGCAGGAAGGTATTATACTGTAGCAGTAAAATCGGGTTTCATCATTGGACTGACCCTTCGAGAAGGGCCAAAACCTGTAGACATTTTGTACCCACTACAGCATTGCATTGATGCTAAAATTGCTGGAGAGTATGAATGCGAAAGAGTTAAAGTAAGCATTTTTAACAACAACCAGGTATTTCCTTTAGCAAAGCAGGATAACAACATCAGATTTTTTCAGCCCTTCGAGCCAAAATCCGATATTCACTTAGCAATGCTTCCAGGATTCTTATAAGTTATTTTAACAGTTCGGCTTTTTGATGTAAAGGAGGTGTAAGATTATCTGAATTCAATATATACAAAGCATGCCTAATCAAATTTTAGTAATGTGTGTATAAACCAAATTGCGAAATACACCAAACCCTCGCTTTTAGTCCCCCCTGTTTTTGGCCTTCCTAAAACTTCTGGCTCACGCAGTTCTGAAAGTGAGAGTTCCGTGTAAGTAAATTTGATTTGTGTTTTGCACATTAAAGATAAATTTAAATTATTAATTATTTTTCAACATTGACATATCTTCTAAAAGTGCTACATATATATTTAACTTACTTTAATTTTCCATAATGTTATGGGAAATTTTGTAAAATAAAGCAATTTTCTTCAAAAGCTTTAATATTATTTTTTAATATATCTTATTTTTAAGAAGTTTTTTATGAGATTAAAATACAATTTAAAATCCCATTTAACCTCCAATAATCAAATTATTGTGCAGTATTCCTGAAAATAAAATTAAGAATTTAACGACAAAATCTGGACAACCACCAAAAAATGTTTTTATTGCAATCTGAAAAAAATGTACACTATTTTTTTCCAAATTGGAAGAGAAACATTTTTTAAAATGTATTTTCATTCAATTAGAAGAAAGGAAATATAAAGACCTTTTTTATTATTATTATTTATATTGAGCGGCATGCGGGAGTTTTTATTTAAAAATTTTTTTCTCAGTTGGAAGCGGGGAATTTTTCTATTTGAAACAGAGGAAAGTTCGGTTTTTATTTTCTCTAAATAGAAAGAAAAAAATGTTTTAAAAAGATTTGTGTAGTACTGGAAGCGGAAAATTTATCACTTATAAAATTTTTTTATATAGAAGGGAAGAAATTTCTGTTTATTATTTTTTCTAACTTGCAAGGTAAACATTATTTTCAAAGATTTTTGTAGAGTTAGACAAGAGAATATTTGCGGATTTTTTCTTTTGAAAATTTCTATTTTAATACTTCTAACATAGAATCCTTTATACATGGAATAAAATGGGTTTTTCCAATACGAATTTTGAATTTATAAATTTATAAATTTATGTTTAACAAAAAAGTCTTGTCTATATAAAAAAAATATCATTTAAAAAAATACTGGAATTTTAAAACTAAAAAGATAAATGCCGAACAAAAAAGTTGAATAATTTATATTTTAATCAAAAAGATAAAGCTTATAAAAAAAGAAGTTTAAAATCAAAGATACAAAGTTTTGAACAAATAAAAATGTTTCACTCAAATAAAAGTTGATTGTAATTTTTGAACATTTAAGCCAAAAGAGGAATTTTCTCTACAAAAAATTGTACAACAAAAATGAAATTTTAAAACAAGAAAATTATATATCTACCAAAAAAGGAGAATTTTTTTGCTAAAAGAGAACAATCTTAAAAAGCGGAAGTTATATTTTCAGTTAAAAAATTCATTTTAAGGCACAATGTAGCTTAACTTTTACCCAAGTTGTTTAATTATCAATTAAGAAAGATATTTTTAAAACTAAATAGTTAAACTTTTAACCACAGAGATGAACTTTTCACTAAAAATATAAATCTTCAAGAAAAAAAGTTATTTCCTAACAAAGTGATTCAACAAAATCTTTCAAAGAAAATAGTTGAATCTTGAGCAAGGAAAAATAATTTTTATCCAAAAAGTTGCATTTTTATTTTAAAAAGTTAAATTTCTACTAAAACCGATGAATTTTTAAAATAAAAAAGAAGTTTCAAAGAAAAAAAATCTGCTTGCTGCAGACTAAATTATTATAATTTCTTCAACGACTATTTACATAATAATCTTAATCTATTTTAGAATTTTTCTGTCATCTGTTATTATATAATAGAATCTGTTTTAAAAATGGGTTTTTTCTAAATTATTAAATTAAATATTCAAAAGGACAATATTTAAAACAAATTATTTGAAACAGAAATCATTGAATCATAAATTTAAACTATGGAATTTACCGTGGTACTTTTTCCGTTTAAATAATTCTACATAAAAAAATGTTTATGAAGCTGGAAGAAAGGCAATTTTGTTTTAATTTTTTTCTGCAATGAAAGAGATCATTTTTTGTTTTTATCATTTCTGTTGGGTAAAGAGGTCAGCGAAAAACTTTCGAACCACAATTTTCTTTTAAGTAAAAGAGGGATCCTTCTTTGTTTTACAATATTTAATGACTTGAAAGGGAGTATATTTTATTTGTTTCTAAATTGAAAGAGGCAAATTTTCATTTGTAAGATTTTTACGGTTTTTGAAGGGACGACATTTTTATTGTTAATTGTTTTTTCTTTTTATTGGAAGCAAAAAGTGTTCTATTTTTAATATTTTTATTTTGCACTAGTATTATTCTTTTTTGATATATTCTTCGTTAGCTATTTGAGGTTTTGTGTTTTTTTAGGCTCTATAAAACGACATTATCGTGATTGAATCTTCTTTCTTGATATTGTTGGAATTTTGTTTTCTTCTTTCAGAATGAAAAGTACAGCCTAAAAAATTCTGAGTACCTTAAATAAAATGATAATACATGTTTCCAACTCAGAAAAAAGTCATTTTCTCCAAGAAAAAGAATAAAATTTCCAAATCTTATTTCCCATTTTTTTCTCATCATGGGAGGTTGATATAAAGTAAATTTGTGTATCTTATTTTTTCGTATATTGTTATATACATTTACCCGTAAAATTGTTTGCAGCATTTCACAAATACCGCTGCAAAGTATTATAGATGTGTTCACTGTGGATGTATATATTTGAACTTATTTATTTTGTGAGCATTTTGCTTTCTTATAGGCTTTCTTATAGTTTTCCCTAACGACGCAAAGAAATATATACGTGAAAATTTTTTTTAAGCTTACGTTTTTGTCTTACCGAAAGTATTATTTTCAGTTTTCTTCAATGAGATATGTCAGATAGATTACTGTTATATTCCTAATATTAAAGAAAATACCTGATGTCAAAAAGACTAATAATATATTCTTTTAATTCATATATTGACATTCTAGATCATAACGGGTCATGGAATTACGTGGAATAGGTTAAAAAATGACAAGAACTGACAAAAACGATTTACTGACGACTGTTATACGCGGCTCGCATAGAGCGAGAATATTTTACTAGGAGATTAAAAAAACGCTTGCAGGCGCCGTTTATTCATTCCTTGGAGTCTTGCTGAAGTTAACCGTAACGTCAGCAAGGTGGCAGGGCGAGTAGAAGCAAGGAACGCGAGTAGAGCGCCAGCGAAGCTCGACGCGCGCATCTCCCTCCACGGATTGCTTACCCTCTCCGCGCGACTCTCACAAAATACCCAAGCGGAGTCCGCTGTATAAGGGCGCGCACTGGGACGGGCCGTCACTTGCTTGAGGAGCTGGTAACGAGCATTCTACAAGCACCCTACAGCTGTAAATCAATAACAGGTTGTGACTGCAATACTTTGTCATTCCTCTCGCAAAACGAACTCGAACCACTACTATTTCTCTCTCTTTGGAAAACCTGCGGCTGGAAGCAATCCCTAGGTTTACAAAGCAGATTAGCCGTTGTTCTCCAGTGAAGATCTCAAGACTAATCTTCACCTATACTTAATTAACAACATGTTAAGAAGAGATCAGAATTAAACAAACTGATTTTACTTTGAACAGAACTTACAGATACTTACGCAATTTCCCCCCCTTTCACGCTTCCGCTAACGGGCTGGCTGACATATCAGTCCGCCCGTTTCCTCTGAAACAGCTGGCATACCAGCTCTTTCAGCCAGCACTCTTACTCACTTTTTCCTGACCCGTTTCTTTTCTAACTCAAAATCTGCACTAACACCATTTATTTCTAAGATAAAATTCAAAATCGAAAACGACCTTTCAGCTACTACATTCCACCTTCCTTAGCATCTTTCATCTAGATCACTCTTCCTCCCGCTATCCCTTTATGTGTTTAAAATAAACACATGAGTCCCTCTCTTGAATTTCACCAGTACCTGCCCACTCACTCATTACCTCACTTCCTCCACTCCAAGAGATATTTATATCTCACTCGATCTTATTAGACAGAAACTAATCGCCGCCAAAGACCAAGTGTCAATAATTACTTAATTCTGCAAGCTGTGGTCTTAATATTTTGGCATGGAAGTATCTTATTCTACATTCAAAATAAGAGAACTCTTGTTTCAACATTTGGCTAAAAAAAATTTTGTTCAGGAAGGGCGACCTGTTGAAGACAACCTTACAATTTCATAAAATCTGCAAAAATACTTTTAAAAATGATGTAGTTTTTTGCCAAATATACATATTCGGTTGGTTTTTCTTTCGCGTAATGAGGAATTTTTATCGGTCTCGAAAAATACCAAAAAAATATCAAATTTGACAAAATGGCGGCATTTTTTCGGAAAGTTTTGAAAGTCGATTTCTTCGATTTTTTGTGTGGATTTTTGATGATATGAACTACTTATTCTCCAAGTTTGGCTTTTGGTAAGCAATTTCTTTATCTTAGAAAGAAAAATTTCAAAAAAAATCCTGACTGTTAATTTCTTCAAAAATTACCAAAGAAAGGAATAAGTATCAAGGAAACAAATTTAGAAATATAATTTCCAGCTGTTGGTTTTTAGTTTTTCTTTTAAATATACGAATTAAATAAATTGATGTCGTGCCATATATTAAAAAAGAGAGATTCTGTTACAAAGAGAGTTTATTTCTAACCAACATTTATCTTTGATACTCACTTATTTTTTCCCTTTTAAAAAAAAAACGAAATACCCATTAAAATTTCCATACTAATTTGACCAGAGGCGGTAATGTATCCGGATCGAAATAATCATAATTAAGTAAATAAGTATATAGATTGATGAGGTACCATATATTGAAAAAGAGAAATAGACTCTTTTAGAGGAAATTATTTTTTAAACCACATTTTTCTTCGAGATCCTTTGAAAAAATTAACAATTTAATTTTTTTGTAATGTTTTCTTTAATAGGAAGAAATCTTTCACAAAAACTAAAATTTGAGAATCTGTGGTCCATATAATCGTAAATCCACAAAAAAATTTAAGTTGGCCTCTTTGAGAAAATCCATTTTCGAAATTTTCAGAAAAACTACATTGTTTCGAAAAGTATTTAATTACTTTTTATAAAATTCTAAGGTTATAATTCAACAGCTCACCATTTCAAAAAAAACAATTTTAGTCAAATAAAACCACGTGTTCCTTTATTTTGAGAGCAGAATAACAAAATTTAATGCGTGAATAACCTCCACTAAAAATGGTTAGTAGAGCCAACTATTTATTTAGCAAGATATGGTATTGCTATTTTATTAGTTGATACTGCTATTTTATTAGTTCTTAGATTAATTCCATAATTTGCAGTGACTGGTCAATTAGTATCAGCAACTAAGTAAATGGCTATCACAACTAACAAGACAGATAACAAGATACAAACTGAATAGTTGCCCGAGCTAACCATTTTTTCAGTGTAGTAATATGAAAAAAGAACAAGATCCTTTTTTACAAAGGTAGGCTTTAATCATTTCTGTTGTGAAAATAAGAAAATAAAAATTGTTTGCGTCTTCTGCTACCTCGATATTTCATTTCCTACCTTGCCTTTCTTTTTATAGGCCCTTGGCAATAAAAAACAATCCACCAACAACATAAAAAATGTTCATCGAATCTAACAACTATTCTTTTCTATTTTTTTTAAATCTTGGGATTGCGCTATTTGTTTTTTTTAGTTAAATCTCAAAAACAGAACCCAATTAAACTTGAATCATAAATTACCTATGTGATAATTTAAAGTCATGACTCATTGTAGACACTCTTTATGTTATGATACGACTGTTATTTATCAGGTTGTTTCACCCAAGACAATTTAGTAAATAATTCTACTCGCACTTAGCCTTATTTTCTTTTATTTTACGACTTTTTTAACATACTTATTTTGCACGCAGTTTTTTTTAGATTATAAATATGTCAGCAAATGTGATTCCCTCATCTGATTAGTCTTACACAAACGTCAAATAATTCTGAATTGTGAAAAAAATAACGAGTATATCACGAGGCACTTTCTAGAACATTAATTAATCATACACTGAAAGTTAGGATGCGTCATTTTGCCACTCAAGGAAAAATGAAGATTAATTTTTCTGTCGTGCTACTAAGCTCAGTTTTTTTGGCCAATTTCGTTGGTAAGTATATTATCTATAATTTTATGCTCAATTAAGGATTATTTAAAACTATTGATATT
Organism: Druon quercuslanigerum; assembly: GCA_010014905.2. Lineage (NCBI taxonomy): Eukaryota > Metazoa > Arthropoda > Insecta > Hymenoptera > Cynipidae > Druon > Druon quercuslanigerum. Next base: position 13,937 of record JAAAKG020048707.1, read on the forward strand.
TTAGACACAAACTTATTACCATTTTTGTGAAATTTTTCGCTTTTTTGGTGCCAGATGTTCCATTTCGAACTTTAGTTATTAAACTTATTTACTTTCAATTTTTTTTATTTACTTGTTTTGTATATTTTACAACAAATATTGTGTTTGGAAGAAAATATTGTTGCAAAGTACTACAAATGTAATCACTATGGGAATTTTTTCGTGATCACTTAATTAGCATGCTGCTTCCTCATGAAATGGGGCAATTCTGTTATAGAATAAGAAAAAAGTTTTAATCTTTTTTTAACTATGTTTTTGTCTTACGGAAAACTTGTTTTTCGGAAAATCAGATATCCCATCAAAAATTTTATCGATATTTTCTTCCAAAATGAACAACTTTGCAACCTACTTTTCTGTTACATTCTAATAAAACAAAAAATTAATAGGCTAATCCCCGCCCCTCAGGGGCGCGACCAATTAAATCAAATACAATATTCTGATATTAAAAAAATATTCTTGTAAACCGAAGGTAATAACTTTGTTAAAAAATAGAAAAACTATATTTATAGGTCATCGGAAGCTATACAATATTTTTAAATTGGGCATTCGATGTATCTCAAAGATTGTGAACAAACACACCATACACATTGCAATTATATTCCCAATATTTTAAAAATTTTACTCATATTAACAAGATAAAAAATATGTTTTTTAAATTTTAAAATAGGAAAATCGATAAGCCTCGAAGAAACTAATATTCTATATACCGTATTGCTATATTTTGAATTCCAAAAAAATTGTTCTCGTATAATGAAGGCAAAGTTTTTTTCAAAATCCTTAAACTAAAAAAGACTACTTTTAAATACAGAAATTGTTTAGGAAACATATTTTTGAATAATATAACTATAAAAGAACACTCAAATTTAGCAATTTTTTTTTAGCAGGAGGGAGAAAATTATGGTGAACCGTTTCTAAATTTTCCTAAACTGTAACAGATTTTTCATGCTCCTGTAACTGCATAAAACTTCAGTCACACGTTCCAGAAAATTCTGCTACAGTTTGGAAAATTTCAGTTCTTGTAACTGAAAATTTCAAGAGGTTAACAAATTTTTTTGTCTCCTTAATTTTAATATAATAGATGTAGTCCATATTTGTTTTTAAAACGTAAATAGAAAGAAAATGTGAGTGAAATTAATAATATTAATTACATAATAAAATTTCAACTTTTATGATAAGAAGTTTTTTTCACATCTGATTTATTAAATATATTATATAGCATAGTTACTTACATATAAGCTTTACTTGTACAAAGTGTTACCACAATTTTTATTTTTAAAACAAATATATACTGAAAAAATATATAAAAATTAATAAACAAAACAACATTGTCAATATGCATTACATGTTTGGAGAAATTTACTCAAAGAATGTACATAAAATTTTATTTGACTTTTCATACATAATATTCGTATGTAATTTTTTTAAATTGAATTTTTCAACAAAAAATATAAATTTTCCAAAAAAAGGGTAATCCTTAATCCATAAACAATTGAATTTTTATCTGAAAAAGACTTTATTTCTAATTTTCAACATCAAAATGTAATTTCTGAACAAAAAATAAATCTTCTACGAAGATTATACTTGAATTTTTAACCGAAAAAGACGATGTTTCAACGAAACATTAGAACTCCTAATAAAAAGGTATAACTTTTTGGAAAAAATAGTTCAATTTTTATACAAAAAATTGCATTTTCTACCCAAAAATATGAATTTTTAATAAAATAGTTAAAATCTTTAAAAACAAACCTTTTTAAAAAAAATCTTGAATTATACACCAGAACGTTGCATTTTGATAAACGAAAGCTGTCTTTCCTATAAAAATATATTAATTTTTTAAATAAAAAGACAAATTTTGAAAAATAGTTAAATTTGTAGGCAAAAAATATTTTAGTTTGACTTTTAGCATCAAAATATGAGTTTTGAAATGTAAGAAAATTTTCTATGAAACGGGTTAAATTTTTAAAGTTAAAGGACGAATTTTCAAAACATAAATTGAATATTCATTCAAAATAGATGTCTTTTCAACAAAATTGATGAATTTTTAAACGAATAATAAAATTTGGAACTAAAAAGATAATATTATGAACGAAGCCACTGCAAAAAATAAATAGAATCTTTTATAAACAAAATAAAATAATTTTAAATTGAAATTGAAAAAATGTTTAATTTATTCTGCTTGACAGTTTAAAGTTGCAGAACTTCTTTGAATTTTAGACGATTTTTGTTTTTAAAATACGTGACTTTTCCCTAACGAATAAAATTACATGACTTAAAAAAAAAATATTTTTATATCAGTTCTCTTCTTACTTACCAGGTTTATTTGGCGTGTGATGTTCCAAAAAATTATTTACACGATTAAATTGCCCCCCTTATGTAACAAATAATAAAAAAATCTCTCAAGACGCCGATTATGGCCGATACTAAAAGTAATTTCGATCTAATTTTGTAAATTTTAGTTACATTAGTATCTTAAATGTGCCAGAATTTTCCGAAAATTCCTAACAAGGCTAGAGGGATGTCCGAACTGAAAAATAAAGATTTACTTTTAAATAATGAATATAATTCAAGTTAAGGCTAAATCGATTAATACTGCAACTCTCTGTGATTACTGAAATAATGATAATCTATTGCACACTTATATTAACCTCAAAAAGGTTAGAACTAAATGTCTCAAATGTCATATTAGTTATGTAAAATATTATTATCACTATTATTTATTTAAAATAGGTACTTAAAAAATTATATAGTTTAGTTAAATCCTTAACAGATGCATCCACTTTACACAGGAATACTTTAGGGTAAAAACTTTCTTTTCTTGGTAGCTAGCAAAAATGCATGGTGGTCTTAGGTAACCTTCAAATTTTCACGCGCATGATTGACGCGCAAAAAAAGGCAATTGGCCATACTAGAGATGGGAAATATCAATATCGATATCGATATCGATATTTATCGATAACTTCCTCCACCATCCACCATCCTTAACTGACCCGAATTCGCGACTTGGACAATTTAATTAAAATTAAAATAATAAGAGAGACAAAAAGTTTAGAAATACAAGTATTTTATCAAATGTTTTTTTAAATGAAATACAATGGAAACAATCGTTTGAAAATAAAATAAATTAATTTAAATAACAAGTATAATTGAAAGGCAATTGAAGATTCAGTTTCTAGTATTTACTGAGGCACTTAAAATATTGCTTATTGTAAAACTTGGAGTATTGCAATACTTTTTACAAACGCAGATTCGAGTTCTTTCTAAGTAACCTTAACAAAACTGAAACGAAACGACAAAGTTAGTAAGGTACAAATTCCAAAGTCAGTAAATACGCGGTGAATACTGAATAACTGAAAGTTGAAACCGAAGCAACTGCGCAATAGTTGCGCATGCCTCAAGTCTCACTCCATGCCCTTTCAGGCTCTGTCCTTATCGCTTGCTTGAGTGATCACTTGCAGAAAGAGACACAACGGTGTTGACGTAGCTGACGAAAAAAATTTCGATAAATGTTGTCAAGGGAAAAATGTAACGATAGTTTTTTATACAGTAGCGTATCGATAGCTATCGATATTTATCGATACTTTTCCTATCCCCAGAACATAGGCAATAGCTTATCTGCTCCTTCGTGGATGTTCGAAATGAGTGAAAACAAGATGTTCGTATTGACCACCCCGAAAGTGTTGACTTACTCAGCCCTCATAGTGAGTCTGATGTTATTATGAAAGTCAGAATAACCATCAAATGAGAGTATTTTTAACTATGCCAACCAAATTTTGGAAGATTACCTTCTGTTCTATTTTTTCTTGTAATTCTTCTGAAGAGGACTGTCTATGAACAGTCGGCACGTCAAAGTAGGCTACTAAGAGATCTGTTGTTTCAATTTTAATATATTTATTTTGACAATTTTAAAAATTGTGTTTTTTTTGTTTCAGTATCAGCCAACGATGAAATTCTAATTTATCCGGCTCCATATCGTCCAAATGTTCGTTATTTTGAAAGACCTGGTAATAGAATCAGTTATATAGCTATGCACGCATGGAGAGGAATATATTCAGTAGGAGTGAAATCGGGGTACATTATTGGATTCATCTATCCAGATATAAACGCAATTTTGTGTCCACTGATGCATTGCCCCCATTCCATGGATAATTGCATAAGGGTTAAACTAAGCACACAAAACATGGAGGAGGTAATTCCAATAACGGAGGAGGAGAACAAAAATTTCAGATTCCACTTGCGTTTTGAACCAACATCCGATATTCGTTTTGCAGAAGTAAGAGAGTAGGGTACAGCCTAAAAAATGTTCATACCTAACTCTAGATATTAATGTATGTTTAGACTCATACAATATTGTGAGTTTCTATCAGTGCAAATTGAATAAAAATTTTACATTATATTTAAATGTTTTTACTTCGTGAATAAGAGTTTATAATTACTTACATTTCATAATCTTCTTTTTTAGCATATTCTTTATTTATAATGTGTCCCCTAAGGGTTTACATGACTTCCATTCCATACCACTTACATAATAAACAGAAAGAAA
>JAAAKG020048718.1:0-18514 GCA_010014905.2 Druon quercuslanigerum
AGTAGAATTATATATAATTATATTAAAAATAATAGTAGATTAATTTTTAATCAAAAAGTTGCATTTTTTACCAAAAGAGATAAGTTTTTAAACCAAAAAGACAAAAGATATAATAGCTGATTCTTCAACCAAAAACTGTTGGGGCTTCTTGTTGAGTTCCTTTAATAATTTAGTTCATATTCAAGTGGAAAATAAATAGCAATTTTGGTTTATCGTACATTATTTTGAAAATTTTAATAAAATACATAAAATAGCGTATCGGAGAAAATTATGTCAGTTGTGGTTATAAACAAAGTTTTTGAAATAAAAAAAATATCCTTAAAAGAAACGTGTATTAAAACCTTTTCATAAAGTATAATAATTAAATCAGACTTGATTCTAATATGACTTATTTTTGCATCAAAGTTAAGTCCCCAATATAAAGAAAAATTTATTTTTTCATAATTTTGTTACTTTCGTGAATAATAATTTTTTTATGTCTTCCCTTTACACTACAATATTTTTTTTAAGCGTACATTGCTATTTTTATATTGCCATCAGTATTTTTCAAATCTGTTGTTTATCTATTTCTTAATATTTGATTTTCTTGCATATTTTTCTTTTGTATTCTATCAATAGTAATTCCCATTTTTAAGGAAAAAATCCCCCTTTTCATTTAAAATTAAACTACTGAACCCCTGTGGTCCCTGCCATTATTTGATGATAGATTTTAAAAGAAATTATATGATTTTATAGTAAATCGTTTTTTATCTTTCCCTTTTTGTTCTTGCTATGATGACTGAAGATAATTTTTAACAACTTACAGTTATTTTTATTATTAATAATAGCTGTAGAATGTTTTATTTACAGTTTCTCAAGAAATATTCTTTGTTTCTTCTATCTTTACTCTTTTGCCACAATCGTTCCTCTAACATTTCTTCTTTAATGTCATCTCGTGTTTGAAAATAATTACAATTGTCTGAAATGTTTCAACTTCTTCATTCATTTTTTTACAAAATGCTTCAATTTTTGTTTTGTACTAAGTTTGAAATACCTGAAGGTAAAATTAAACACATTGGATATGTTATTAAAAAAATATTTGATATGAATTGGTTCTCTGATTAAAGCATGCATTATCTTTCATTATTTAAAATCAGAGATTCTCATCTTGATATTCCTGGTTAACCAGAAACCAGTTTCTTTAAAGTGGACACCTGTAATTAAACCAGTATAAACTTTTATCAAAGGAATCGATTTGCATTTTTCTCATTCCCAATATCAATATTAGCTATTTTTTATTCCATGCACAAACAATATTTTACAGTTTTAATTAACCCTTAGGGATGTACATAAACTAAGTTACCAAATTAAGGGTGGAGCGGGTCATACCAAAAACTCCAGTTAGTAACAATTTAATAATAACTTAATCAGTTTGAGATTCATTTTCATATTTAAGACTTTACACTTTTTCCATTTTTTCTCTATTTTCAAGAAATATATTTTTTCCCTTTTTTCTCCTTTTTCTTGAACAGAATTAATAGAACCATATTTTTGTTCGGAATTTATCTCGTTTAGAGTTTAATTATTTTGTTCAAGGCGCAACTTGATTGTTAAAAGTAATCTTTTTTATTTATAAAATAAAAGTACTTCGTTAAAAGTTGCACTATTCTATTAAAAGTTCGTTTTTTTTAGTTAAAGATTCATCTGCTTGTTTGAAAATTCAACTATTTTTTTTTAATTTTGTTGTTGTTTGATAATTCATTTTTATCTGAGTTTTTTGCCATTTCCAGATTTGGGTCAAAATTGATATAAATAATTTAAAATATTTAAAAATTCAATTATTTGGTGGAAAATTCATGTATTTTATTGAAAATTAGTCTTCTTGCTAAAAAAATTCATCTTCTTTGATGAAAATCAAGTTTTTTGTTTGAGAAATCAACTATTTTGGTATTTTGTAGTAAAATATTTTTTTGTTTTGTTAAGATGTCAAGTATGAAATGCTTTGTTGTATATTAATACTTTTTTGTTAAAAACTCAACTAATTTTTTATTTAAAGTTAAACCACTGTGTAAAACATTAATTTTTTAAGGTGTAAAATTCAAATATTTTTATGAAAATGAACTTTTTTGATGAAAACTCACATTTTCGAATTAAAAATTTAACTATTTTGTAGAAAGATAGCCTTCTTGGCTTTAATATTCAACAATTCAACTATTTTTTCAATTATTAATAATTACATGGTATCTAATTTAATTTATTCTCCTATTATTCCGCTATGTTCGTAAAAAAGCAACCCTATTCTCTGGCTTTCAAATAATAAAACAACCTCCAAGATAAGTATTTGCGAAGAAAATAATTTTGAGAAAAAATTTGTTTTCGTTTTTACAACTTATTTTAAATTAATATTTTCTAACTTTTATACCTAAAAAAATATAGTTACCTGACTTCTATTTATATTCTTCTTAGTATAAAATTTATAAAATAATTAAAAAAAAAATTGTTTATGAACAACAATTTTTCCTGAATTGTTTTTTCATCACAAATACTTATTCTGAAGGTAAAAACAAATATTTTTTCTCTTTAATAGATTTCGAGAAATTAAGCGTTACTCATTGACAGGGAAGTGAAGTAAAGCTTAAGTAAAGAATGTTTTAATCCTTGACGGATTAATGAGAAAATTAAAGTTCTCGTAAAAATGTAAACTAATGGAATATCTATCAGTTTTCCAATTAACAATTCTTTTACTCATGAAAACTTGACAAACTATTAAAAAAATTAAACCTATCGTTGAAATGGGCTTTTAATTATATACCAATCTACCACTTTCAAGAAAGATGAAAAATTGAAGAAAAAGAGAGAGTTAAGATACTTGGATGATGTGCAGGTGCATCTGTCGTAATCAGAAGCAATCAGAGTCGATGATAGCACCCTGAGGCTAAATAGGCTACGGCGCGAGTAGAATTATCCGATAGATCTGGGACCGGTTTTTTCCCAAGGGTCCAATCTCAATGTAAATCTGTCGATTACTCACCAAGGGGTTGGAAGTGCTTGCATATTTACTAGTCTTTAGTTCCATGCAATGTTGGTTGCACAACAGAGACTCAAGAACGCGACCTAATGGATTCAAGCCTAGGTTTGTGATTACCGCAAATTGCTCGTTTCTGCGGACCTCATTTTATCCCTCTACTGAGCGCCCGGAGGTCAGAGAAAATCTGGAAATCAGGGGAAAGTCAAGGATTTCGAAAAAAGAGAAAAATTTAGGGAAATCCTGTGAGAGGCACTTTCATTAACTGCCCATAATAATCAGTGCCGAGGCACAGTAGGGTATTTTGGATTTGTTTGCACAAATAATCTACGACTCGTCAATTTTCAACCGAATTGAAATTTTTTTTTAAATACTCGTGAATAAATTTACCGTCATCAGCCGATTTTCAGGCTATTTAGATGTCAGTAATATTTGGTAATTCGTACAAACAATGTTTCATGCTCATTGTTATTTATGTTTTCAACTATTACAAGTGTATACCTTTCTATTCTCTTTCTATTTTTGCAATAAAAGTTTTAAATAATAGTTAATAAATGTTCATAACGTTAATACTTTAATTTTCAAATTATTCAACCGAGAAACATTTATCCTGAAGGAATCAACGAAAGAGTATTTTATAGAATTTTAAATCTTTTTTCTAATTGTTTCTAATTGTTTTGTATATTAAAAACTTTTTGTATAATTATCAGAACTAGTCAACAACTTAGAATTTTGATTGTACGAGTGCGAAATCTATGGAAAAGAATATAGAGTCTCTGATAAGGTTTTTTCTGGTACCTTTGAATTTTTATTTACTAGAATTATTATTAACATTTTTATCAATAATCAGAGAGCACAAAAATCATAAAATTCAGATTCCGCGAGTAATAAAACCATGGAAAAGAGTATAATGTCATGGATAAAAAAATTTTGGTCGGTATTTAATTATTTAAATAATAATTGTATTGAAATAAACATAATGAATGTGAGAAAAAATATTTAAAATTTTATAAAATACTCTTTCGTTGATTTCTTCAGAATACAAGTTTCTCGGTTAAATAAATTGAAAGTTAAAGTATTAACGTTATGAACGCTTATTAACTATTATTTAAAACTTTTATTGCCGTACGTTTTTTTGACGTACTGACGATTCAAACCGTAATAGTGGCGTATATTTTCGACGGTAAATTTATTCACGAGTATTTAAAAAAAAATTCAATTCGGTTCACAATTGACGAGTCGTTGATTATTTGTACGAACAAATCCAAAATACCCTACTGTGCCACGGTGAATTTTCGTCCATTCTTTTTTCGTAAAACTTTTTAGTCATTTTTTCAAGAAAAAGTCTCTATAGTCACCTGTTTGGAAGAAAAGATATTTTAGGGAATTTTTTTTTCAATTCCAAGGAATTTTTAAGAACTGTAAAAAGTTTCAAAAGCATTTAGAAAGATTTGAAATGATTCAAAATATTTGAGGGTATTTTTAAAGATTACAATATGAATTAATAATGGCTTTCAGTTTTGAAGGTATTTCGAAGGAGTTTAAATATTTAGGATATTTTTAAAACTGTCAAGGAACTTTCAAGAGCATTGCAAAGTTTAAGGGATTACCAAGGATTTAAATGATTTTAAAGAATTAAGAAAATTTGAGTGATTTTTATAGGAATGGATTGGGTTTGAATCAAATTTTATAGGATCTATAAGGTCTAGGGATATTTTAAAAAGATTCCAAGGAATTTCTTTGAGTTTTCAGTGGAATTTATTCACGAGAATTGAGGAATTTCGTAGGATTTTAGAAATTTTTGAATATTGTCATATTTTTACAAATATTGTACAGAATTTCAAAATATGTCTAAAGGATTTAAAATATTTCAGGGTATTTTAAATGATTTCTAGGAATTTTAAAATAATTTAAATAATTTAACAGGATTTCCGAGAAGTATAAATACTAAAGATATTTTTAAATATTACAAAGCATTTTTAAAGACATCAGCATGTCTACAGGGATTTGAAAGATTTGACTCATTTTAACCATTGTAAAAAATCTTAAAAGATTCCAAGTAATCTTTAATGTTTTAAATAATTTAAAGATGGTTCGACTGATTTTAATTATCTCAGGTTCTTCTAAAAGATTCTAAGGCTATTTCACGAGAAAACCAAAATTGCAGAGGAGTTCCCAGGATTTCAATGATTTTCAAAAATTTGCAAAATATTAAACTATTATAATAAATTTTTCAGACTTTCGGGAAATATCAGATTTGATGTACTTTCGCGGGATTTTATAATATGTTAATAGATTTTGAAAGAATTCATTCACAATAATGAAGGGATTTCATAGAATTTCAGAAATTCTCATACATATTAAGGTATTTTCAAACATTTTAAAGAATTCATTTCAAAAAGACCGGGAAAATTAGCATTTGTGAATACAATTTGACTTTTATCTAAACTTTTGATAAATGCTCCTATATATTTTTAATTGTTATATAATGAAGTGTTATTTGCAATACCATCCAAAGCCCCATCCTTTACATTCCACAAGGAATCTTCAATTGATTGAATTGAATTGATTGAAAAGTTTTTGTTTAAAGTGGAAGGCATAAAAGAGCTTTAACAAATGGTAAAGGGTTTCGTAAGATTTAAAAGGATCTTATTTAATGAATTTTATTTTACAGGATTTGAAAACTTGTAGGGAATTTCTGAAGATTCTAAAGAATTTTTAAGTTATTTCAATAATTTGAACGGATTTTAAAGGACTCAATATATTTGAGGATATTTCAAAAGATTCCATGGAATTTTCAATTGATTTCAATTATTTATCGTGATTTCCAAGGATTTTAAATATTGAGGTTGTTTTTAAAGATTTTAAGGTATTTTCCAGGGCTTTAAAAAAATCGAAGGGATTTTGAAAGATTTTAAAGGATTGGAAATATCTCAGGGTATTTGAAAAGTTCCCAAGGATTTTTATATTGGTTTTAATAATGTGAAGGGATCTTTAAGGATTTTTATTATTTTAAGGGATTTAATCATTTTTTACGAGGTGGTAAAGAATTTATTAGAATTTTTTAATATATGGAATGATTTTACGGATCTATAAGGTGTCAGGATATTTGCAAAAATTCTAAGGAATTTTATAAAATTTCCGAAGATTTGCAATTTCGTTCTGTTTCAAAAATTTGAAGAGATTTTCAAATATTTTTTCCAATTTATTTTAATTAATTTGTAATCATTTAAATTAATTCAATGGATTTTTTATATTTTTTTGATGTTTGTTAAGTTTCTCACAAGGTATTATGAACTCACCTTAAATTTTCGGGAATTTGATCAAATTCTTTTAAATTTCTCGACATTTTTCTGAAATCATCTCAAACTTATGGAATTCAATGTATTTTTTCGTATTTATGAATAAAATAAATTAAATGTTTTCGGTTCAGTCCAATGAGTTTTCTCCAATTCATTTAAATTCTTATGAATTCAACTTGAACTGTTTTAAAGTCTTTTGGACATCTTTTCACGTAGTCCAAGCCCGAAGAATAATAAATATAAAATTTATAAACTTGAACAAAAAATTTTTTGATTTCTTTCATAAAAATTTCTTTCTTAAAAATATTCAGAGAATAAAATGTTCGTTTTAAAATATTAGGGGTCAGGGAAAATGAGAAATTAGTCTGGGAATTTTGATAATGCAGTTTTGCGCCCACCCTACTCTAACCCATCATTAACCTCATTTTTCCTTTAATACAGTATCGATTATTCATAGGCCCACCCTTTAGACCGAAAAGAATCAGAGATTACCCGATGATCCTTTTTCCTCTTTACTTTTGCTTATTTGTTTTTGTTTTATTTTCAAACTGTTACAACCGAAACGGCAAAAACGTATAATTACCGCCACTATCATCAAGGTTTAACTGATTGCGAAATCCAAGAAGAAGGTTCGATTATTCCGAGAAAATTTTATCATCTCTTGCCGAAGACATGCGACACTGTTGTCTAAAGAGAGCAGTGCAAAAAAACTTTTATTTGTGTATGTACTTTTTTTAGGGTTGGTACAACTCAGGGGATTCTGAAAAGTCCGAGAAATTCAGAGAAAACCTGAAAAAGTCAGGGAATTTTGGATAAAGAGAAGTTGAATTTTAGGGACCACCCACCAATTTACACAGCGTAAAAAAATGTTGCTTAGCTTTCATAATTTTAGGGAACGAAGAATATAATTATATTATTTGATAGATGTGGAACGTTAATGAAATTAGATCTAAAAAAGAAAATTTCTTAATACGCAAGTATGTCTTACAAACATATGGTGTTTTTTATTTTATTTTTTTTTGAAAATATGATTATTTAGTCGAGAATTTAACAATTTGGTTAAAAATGATTCTGTTTGATTGAAAATTTAACTATTCTGTACCAATTTTGTCTTTTTGGCATAACAATTCAATATTATGAATAACTTTTTTTACTGAAAGTCAATAAAGTCAATAGTTTGTTGCAAATTTAACTATTTTGTATAAAAGTTTTTTCGAAATTAATTTTTTAACACAAAATTTCACCATTTGTGTCTTTTGTTTGGTCTTTTTTGTTAGGAAATTAATTTTCTTTATTGGCAATTGATATTTTTGGTTAAAAATGTAAAAATTGTGTTTAAAATTCTCGTTTATTAAAATAAAAAATTAATGTTTTCATATAAAAATGTATTTTTTTTAAATTTTTTGTTTAAAATGAAACTGTTTTAGTTGAAAATTCCACGTTTTGTTGAAGATTTGACTTTTTTAATAGAGATTTATTAATTTTGTTTGAAAATTCGGCTTTTTAGCTTAACAATTCATCAAATATTGTATAAATGTCATATTATGGTTAAAACTGCTACTGTTTGGTTGACAATTAATCAGTTTTAATTAAATATTTAATTTTTTTGTTGTTGAAAATTAGTCTTTTTTGTTCATTTAAATTGTTGTGGATCTTTTTTTTTTTTGAAACATAAACTATTAAATGTTTTTTGAGAAATTAGCTTTTTGGTTGAATAAAATTAAACTATTTAGATGAAAGTGAAACTGCTTGTTCACAAATTCACTTTTTTGATTAATGATTCAAAACTTGAGTTAGAAAATTTTTTTTCTGTAGTTTTCTTAACTGAAAATTAAACTATTATATTCTTTTTGGATAAAAATAATTTCTTGTTCGGTTGAAAATTTAACTATTTTGTTGAAAATCGTTTTCCTTTGCCTAAATTTTGTTTAACTGAAATTAGAACAAGTCTATTTTTATTTAAAAATTGATGTAATTTAGTGCAAAAGTCGTCTTTTTGCTAGAAAATTAATCTGCTGATAGAAAATTCGTCTTTTTGGTAAAAAACTCAACTATTTGGTTAAAAACATTTCTTCTTGTCTTAGGACTTCACATTTTAGTGAAAAATTTATTTGGTTGGGTAGAAAATTATTTTTTTTTTATCTATTGGGTTGAACATTAATTTATTTTATTTAGAAATTTATCTTAATTTTGTATAGAAAATTAATCTTGATCGTTGATTTAAAAAAAAAAATGAATCATTCATTTATTTGGTTGTAAATGCAACCATTTTAGTGAAAATCAGTTATTTTTTCGAAAAAGGTTTTAAACTAAAGATTTAACTATTCCATTTTTTGCTTGTATATTTAACTGTTTTAGTTGAAAATTCGTATTTTTTGGTGGAAATTTAATCTTCTTTGCGGGAACTTAATCTGTTTCGTTGAAAATGCAACTATTTTGTTTGAAATTAATTTTATTCTATCCAAAAATAATTTGTTTGGAACTGAAAATTTAACTATTCTGTTTTATTTTAAAACTTAACTATTTGGTTGAAAAGTCGAAAGTTGATTTCTTTTATTTTAATACCAGAAAGCAAATTTTATAACGATCAGGGAAAGACAGGTGACATCTCTAATTAGGATTTTTTAGAAATCCTGCTCTTCTCACAAATTAATCTTAATCATAATTGAAATCCCAGAGATGATATTTTTCACATTATGTGAAACAATATTCCCGGAACTGAAAGTTATTGAAATGCAAAATTTATAGCACCACTTAGACTTTACATACACGTACTTAAACTCTAATTAAATTCCTGAAACTCAATTCGCGAAACAACATTAAAACTCTTCCTATCCAAGCGGGAACTAACGTTATACTGGAATAAACATCAATTAAAAATTATTTGCATTTCATGCTCCTCTTATTCTCTTGCCGTGGAAGTTCATAAAAGTTGGATTGAAGAAAAAAAGACAAAATATTTATAACATTATAAAAAAGCAGTAAAAAAGTACTATTATTTTTAACAGATTAGAAAAAGTCATGAACAAATTTCTTAATGTCTATGTTCCAATAACGAAATCTAATTTCTAATAGATTCTGAGAGTTCCGCTAGCCAATTGCAAAGCCATTGCACATGATCCAATAAATTTATCCAAGCATCTACTAAATTCTGTGACTCCTTTGGGTTAGACGGTTATAGATAGAAAAGAGGCTTCACTGTGAATTTACAGTGAAGTCACGTGCGATTTCTCCAGGGGCACAGGAAAAAAGAATATTTTACTGTAAAATATGTAGAAAGAATACATTGAACAGAGTTGTATTATTGTATAGAATATCTATTTCACAATTTACTGTTTGGTTCCAGCAACGCTTAAAATTAATTTCACGTTTAAAACGTGCCTCGAAACTTATTCTGGTATCTATCACGTAAACGTGCGACTAAACCGTTAGCCATAACAAATCTTTTTTAAGGAGAAGTCGCACAGTTGCATAAAACAGCATTTCATTTCGCTCCATTTACAACTTGATTTCATTTTATTGAATTCATAATGAGAAAATTATGCATTATCAAAACAATCCTTTAAAAAGCCGATGAATAAAAGATTAATTAATTCAGTGCCTTTAGTTTGATTTCTTGTTAACTACTGGTATAAATTGAATTTTTTTCCGCCCTAAGGTAGTTTTCAAGGACGAATCTTAATTATCTCAAATCTTCCTTGTCGGACGCTATTGTATTTACTAATAATTTTTAGATTTCATGTTTACCTTTTAAAACTACAGTCGCACCCAGAAAAAAGTTCTTTTTAAATTAAAAAAAAAACTTTTTTTGACTAGGTTCTTTTGATTTAACATAAAAATCTTTTTACATTAAAAGAAAGTTTATTTGATTTCAATAAATGTTGTCATGCAATTTCTTCTATTTAAAGAAATTATTGGTTTAAATGATTTTCTTGATTCAAAACAAAATTATTTTGATTCAAAACAGCTACTAGGAACAATCAAAGAAATAATTTCTTTAGAGTCAGTAATTTGAAATAAGAAAATTATTTCTTTGAATCAAAGAAAGATTTTTTTAATCCACATTACTAATGTGCCACGAGATTGCGCAGAACAAATCAGTTTGATTATTTTACGTTACCACGTTACCACAATGGAATTATTTGCTTCATTATGCAGCCAATTTATTTTTAATTCATTATGGGATACAAAGAAAATGTTTAATTATTTTAAACTAACCTGTTCTCTTTTTTCAACCAAAACGTTTATTTCATTCAAAGAAATGTACGGGTCTAATAAAAAATTATATTTCTTTAATTTAAAGAAATTTTTAATTTGAAGTAATCAAATATTTCATTAATTCAAAGAAATATTTGATTTCAAGAAAAAAAATATTTCTTTAAATCGAATAAAAAAATTGAAAAAAAATTTCTTTAAATCAAACAAATGTTTCTTTGACCGTATATCAGTACTAGAATTTCTTTGATTTAAAGAAAGTTTCTTTGATTCAACAAAACTTTTTTCTGGGTGCGGATGGAAAAAATTAATGTTTGCCCAATAGTTACAAGACATCAAATTGTCTTCCGTTGAAAAATGCCTGAATTATGAATTTTTTAATTATAATAACAGGAATCATCTTAGGCGAAATATTCTCCATTATGATAGTGTTTTCATCAAAATTTCTTGAAATATAAATTAAAAATGTGAAGTTATTGATTATTATAGAAAAAACAGTTGCAAAAAATTTTTTTTCTACAAAAATGGTATGTTTATTATATCATGACAAAACCTCTGCAGCTAATGTGAATCTATGAAGCGTAGGTGAATGCAACAATTTACCTATTATTCGTGAAAATTTGGAGCGTCAAATAGATAAAATAGCAATTTTTTATCATATGTGTAATTAGTTAAAAATGTTACAAGAAAATAAGTGTCTGGTTTTTTAATATCAATAGTGAGGGAAATTGAAAAATTGTATTTTTGAATAATTGTATTTTTGCAGTTGCTATTTTGACAGAAAATTAACTTTTTGTTGCAAATTCATATTTTTGTGTTAGAAATTGAACTAAGTTATTTTGATAATTTTTCTATGAATTCATTTGTTTTGGTAGAAGTTTAAACTTTTTTGTTTACTAAAAGTGTAACTGTTTCACTGAAAATTAATCTTTTTTGTTTGAGGATTCAAATTTTTTTATGTTTATTATATGAAAATAATATCTTTTTTGGTTGAAATATCTACTATTACATTATTTGTCGAAAATTCATGTTTTTTTGTAGAAAATGGAAAAAAATTTGTTACAGATTGAAGCAATTTGGTCAAAATAATTTCTTGCTTAACAATTCATTCCTTTTAGTTAAAAATTATTCTTTGTGGTGGAAAATTCGTTTTTTTATTGAGGCTCAATTTTTTTAAACAGAAAATTAATTTATTCCAGTTAAAAATTCCTTATTATAGGTTAGTTTAAAGTTCATCTCTTTAACTATAGGTACAATTACCTTCTTGATATTTTTTAAAAATATGAAATTAATACTTGGGTGCAAAGTTAAATCACTTTGTTAAAAATTTATTTTATCTTTGATAGTTTATCTCTAGATTTTCAATCAAATTTAGTTGAAGATCCAAATATTTTCTTGAAATTTTAAGTATTTGGTTAAAATTGTAATTATTTTGATTACAAAAATTATTTGGTAGAAAATTCATTTTTTTTATCGAAATATCAACTACTACATTTTTATAAAAATTGATCTTTTCGTATTTAGATGTCAACGATTTTCTAAAACATTTGAGTCTTTAACTTGAAAGTTCAACTATTTGGTTGAAAATGCAAATGTTTTTAGTTAAATTTAAATCTTTCTTGGTTAAAATTGGACCATTTGGATGAAAGTTCATTTTTGTAGGTAGCAAAATAAACTGTTTTCTTAAAATTTTAAATTATTTATTGAAAATTATAATTATTTGTTGAAAATTCATACATTTTGGTCAAAAATTCAACTCTTTTGTGGAAAATTTATCTATTTGGATAGAAATTTCACTCTTTTGGATTGTAAATATACCTTTTTTGTTTGAAATAAATAAATAAAAAAATTGTAATAAGAAATAAATTTATTCCGTTTATAAAAGATTCTGTGTTAAACATGTAAGAAGATAAAAATGTTGATCTTTATATATTAATTGTCAGGGAAAATGAAAAATTAGCCCGGGAAAAATCACTGAAAAGTCAGAGAATTTTAAATATAAAGTTTCTGGATCACCATGTACTTGATTCATTATGAATAATACAATAAATTGTGCTGAAAGTCTCTACTTGAAACGTTTTGCAAATATCGTTGGTTCATTTCTAACAATGTTTATCAGTAAATCAATAATAAATACAGCTAATTTAGCTATAATTTTTTTCCTCTACAATATTGTTTGTTTTGTATTTTATCTCTGGAGCGTTATCTTAATAAATTTTAGTTTTGATTGAATTTCATAATAAAATGATGTTTCCTTTACAATACGTTTGAAAAATCCATATATCTAGTAAAGTACTTAACGAGTGATAATTTCATTTATCGAAACTGCCATAAACATATTTCTTGTTTGTTTTTCAACATACATAAGTGGAAATATTTTCCCTTTAGTTATTAACCACCTGAAGGTTTCACAATGTCACGTGTATTTTAGAGATAAGTTTTATTATTCTTGTTTCTTTCCCCGCTCACCAAAGCGAGAATACCGTTTCAAAACTTTACGTAAATGCTAAAAAAATTAATGTCCACATTCCAGATTTGCAATAAATTATCTTTGTCTTGAATCAACTGCTTTGAGCAATTTAGTGTTTAGAAAGTTACTTCAATAGGTCATAAAATTCATTTATAAAATAGATAAAATTGGCGTTTATACATTAAATAAGAAATAAAAAATGTGAAATAAGAAATTAAACGTTAACAAATTTCATAAAAATAGGTGATCTCGATTGATCTTTTTTATTTGAACTATTTTATCGATGAAGCATTTCGAATTTTGAAGTGTGCATTCAAGTGAGTTATTTTGCAAATTAAATTATTACGTATTAGTTAATTCTAATTATAAAGTTTTTTAATAAGCACATTTTAAATTCCATAGAACTGGTGAAAAGTTTCCAAAATAGAAATTGCATACTCTTTTGAGCTTGTAATAATATTTCGATTAAAAATTTAATTATTTCCAAATGCAACAACTTTATTCTGAAAATATACAAATTTTAAGAATTTCGATTTTAACAAATTTAATTAAGAATGATAAAAAAATTAATTTTAGTTAATAATAAAGACTTGAGAAGCTGACAATTTTAAATTTAGAAATGTTCGCGTTTTGATAAGTCGTAATTTCAAATGCAGAAATTCAAATATTAGAAAAATATACCATTTTTAATGTAGAGCATTACAAATTGAACGCTTCAAAATCAAGCCAAAATAAATATACAGGGTGGGTCATTTTAATGTATCCACCCCAAAATCTCAGGAAATAAGCAGTATACAAAAAAATTGTTCAGACAAAAGTTGCTTAGGACAATGGCTGCCACCTTTCTAAAAAATCGGTTGTGATCTTGAGATAAATTTTCAAGGTTATTTGATGGTCACATTGATTTTTTTAAATTGGAACCCCTATTTATTACATTAGATTCTGAAAGAGCGGGAAATTTTACGTCCGAAATGATAGAGTCAATTTTCACGAGCTCAAATAAAGGTTAAATCGAGGTCAAATTTAAAAAATCATGAATCATGAATTTGGGACCAACGACCTTAATCGCCTTGACCTTGAGGCCAACTTAGAAGGTCATTTGAAGGTCAAAGTGTGGAGTTTGTTGGTTTGGAGCTTGTGAGTCTGTGGGTTTGGTTTCGGGTATATTAGTTGAAGAAAACAAACGTTTGGACCTTCGAGTGACCTTCCAAATTGGCCTCAAGGTGATCAACTCCATTGATCTTAAAACCACCCCAGCTTTTTGTTGCCCAAACGTGTTAAAAAAATAGAACAAAAAATCATGCTCCGCATGATTTTTGAAATTTAACCTCCATTTAACCTTTATTTGACATCGTGAAAATTCACTAACTATCATTTCAGACGTAAAATTTCCCGCTCTTTCAGAATCTAATGTCAAAAATAGGGGTTCCAATTGAAAAAAATCAATGTGACCTTCAAATAACCTTGAAAATTTATCTCAAAGTCAAAAACGATTTTGTAGAAAGGTGGCACCCATTGTCCTGAGCAACTTTTTTTTGCACAATTTTTTTGTATGCTGCTTATTTCCGGATATTTTGGATTGGGTACATTAAAATGGCCCACCGTGTATAAATAAATTTTTATTTGGGGCCGAACAACTTAAAAACTTAAAATATGCACTAAGAATCGATAATTTCAAATAAAAAATTTAGACTCAATTTGGACAATTTCAATCAGTTCGGAATTAAAATGTTTTCATATTTAAAAAGTTTTGAAATTAAAATGAAGTTTTAAAAATGAAATCATTTTTAATTGAATAATCAATATAATTCAAATAAATGAAAAATAAAACATACCTTTTTGAACTGTTTAATCTTGAGCTGAAACAACTTTTAATGTATACTAAGATTATTAAAGTTTAATTCATTATTATTAAAAATGGTTTTATTTCAAGCTCGTTCCAAATATTTTAATTTCAAATGATTCAAATTCTAAATTATTCAGTTTGTAATGCTTGCAAATGAAAATGAATAATGATGATTGGGCTTCATATTTGATCTTATATATTTTTTAAATTTTATAATAATTTAAATTAAAAACTTAGCTTTCAATCAAGAGAGTATTGGTTCGAATACGGACGTTAAATTATTCACTTGATTTAAAGCAATTTTTCTAGTCTCAAGAAATCTTACTCGAATACAGAAACTTATTTTTTTAAATCAAGTACATTTTATTCAGTCAAGATCATTTTCTTGCGTCAAGAAAATATTGTGTCTTTCGTATTCGTACCAATATTTTTTTTCATTCAATTTCGATTTTCTTCTTCAAAATTGTTAAATTTGAAAATAATTTATATTTGTCTAAACAATTTTTTTTATGTTGATCATTAAACATTGCAGAAAATCGTGATAACAAAACACTTACATTCAGTGTCCAGAGAACGAATGCTCATCAAGGAAAATATTTAAGAAATAATTTCAGAAGGACACAATGAAACGTAGTGTGAAATCTTACTAAAAAAGTTTTTTCATATAACATATAACATATTTCATATAACAAAATGTACCATTAATCTTTAATAAATTGATAAAAAAAATTTATCATGGTTTTATCATAATATTTCGTCTTTGCAATGACTAATTGTCGCATTATTTAAAGAAAAAGATAAATTTGAGGCATTTAGTTAAGAAAAAAATGGTTTAAGAAAAAAAATTCTTTAAAAGATTGAACAAAATTAAAAAATTAGAGTTTTCTACCTCTTTTCAAGCAAACATTACAAGTAAATAATAATTAATTTTTTTTAAATTGTTAATTCTTTAAAACTAATATGCTCATACTCGTCAATTTTGCGTATAATGATCAATTTCAGTATTTTTGGACATTTTTGGGGCTTCCAAAATGTGGTTGGGAGACATCTGCAATGAAGGGACTTCAGAAATTATTTGGTTGAGATTTCCGGGAACCTCAAAAAATAGTTTGACTGGAAGAGGGGAGGGTGGAATACCCTCTGCTCGAAAAAAATTTAAGCAGATATGATTTTGGTGCACTGTAATATATGTACATGAAACATCCAATAATTAAAAGTAGCATATTATGAATATCGATTCGCTTTCATTGCCAAAAAGAAGGAAAAAGTAGATGCGAGCTGCTCCCCTTACAAGGGTATTAAATTTCAGAGTTCTCGAAGCACGAGCACCTTTCTCGTTATTGAAAAATATACATTCACGATATCGTATTCGCAGTGCCTCCTTACGGCTTCCGAGATATGACGGGTAACATACGATTACCAGCAAAGAGGAGAACGTCTGAACGCTTTCGGCATTCTTGCTTTGAAGGCAAGGCTTTGACACATCTTTCTCCTCTACCTCTACCTTGCTCTCTCACTCTGAGTCTATCTCTCTTTTCCTCTAGAGCCATCTTAGCTCTCCAGCCTTCTTTATCCTTGAGGAAGAGCATCCTTTCACCCTCCTTCGGTTAGATCTTAGAACTCAAGACTCAAGACGGTGCCATTACATACCCGGTTGGTAAACCCCGTTTAGCATCTCGATACGAGCAAAGAAATAGCATTGCTTCAACTATGTGCTGACGTTAATAAATCTCCAAGCAATGAACGCAAAGCGTGCCTCGAGTAAAAGGAACTAAGTGCTAGACCTTTTCGGAAAGTACCCGACCTTGTGGGGTACCAAGTGTATGCGTTAATTCTGGTCAATATCGATGATGTCCCCTTTAAGGTGCTTCTTCAGGTTTGATATTTATTTACAAATAAAAACTTTTCTTCCACAATTGAGACTCCGGATTCCATAACCACACATAAAATTTGCCTAGCCGCTTCAGGCCGCCCGAGTTGGCCCCTGATTACTTGAAATCAGTTTTCGAAAATTTAACTTTTTAAAACATCACTTTGTAGAAAATTTCTTGGCGCGTCCTGCAAACTGTTTTTTAGAAAATGTGAAATTTAAAATGTATTTATTTGGTTAAATAAATAAGTGCTACATTTTTTGGCAATCAGTGTCAAAATAACGTTAGCCAATTTTCAAACGCTTCGTTTATAGAGGGAATTTTGAGTAAACCCAAGCTTCCAGCAATAAGAATGCTTGGCAGGACATATTTAAGTTTCCTGAAAAGTTTCACCCTAATTAGAATACAACTATGTTTGTATACAATGTTCAATTCAATTTTGTTTCAAGATTAATTCATTTTTAAGATTAGCTAGGAAAGTATTATACATCTCTTAAAATTTAGAGAACATTGTATTTGGTTCCTAAGCAAATAAATCAATAAATATTAAAAATAAATAACTAAAAATGTAAATGTTGAGTTTGCTAGAAACTCCAACTGGAGGTAGAAAAATAAATAGAAACGAAGAAAATAGGGCTAATAATATTAGCAAAGTAAAGAAAAACAAGGTATTTTTACGCACACTTCCTTTAAAAGGATAAAAATTTCAATACTTATGAAAGTGAATAAAAAATAAATTATTGACTTTGAAGATTATTTTCTTTATTATTTTTATTTCGTAAAAATTTGCATAAGTAATATCTAGGGCATATTTCATATGCAAACTATGTAAACTAGAGGAAAGAATGGAAACTGGATTTTTGTATTGAGTAACAAATTTAAAATATTTAAAATATTAGCCACATTGTTAAGTATAACAAATTTTTGAAGCGAAATATAAATTTACTGTACAAAGAATAGTTTAAGACGTAAATATTTATTGGGAAATAGTTGATCTAAGTTTTGCGTTTTATTTTATCTTCAGAAATTAGCTAATGTTTATTTAATATCTATAGTACTGTATCGATTTATTATTTTCTTTATAAGATTGTCTACGAACTTTATTGATGCGGTTTTTACAAAATGTACTTAACATGTTCTAAACCATTTTTATCTCATTAGGAGTATAATTACTGACAAGTTTAGTTTGAATAAAAACCAGTAAAATGAAGTTCTACAACATTTTCAAGAAAAAAGCAAGTTATTGGTAGATAATTAAACTTTTTTGTTTTGAAAATTAATAATTTTGGTTAAAAACTCATCTCTTTTAGTAGAAAATTGATTTTTTTGTTCAGAAAATTATTATTTTGTTTTACAATTTGTAATTATTAATTTTAGATGCTAATTTTGTTTGTCTACTGGTCTATATCAATATTATTTAAAATATTGATAAATCTTAAGATTGTGAAAAAATGTCTCTATCTCCGCTGGGATCTGAACCCAGGACGACAGGAAATCTGAAGGTCCTGGGTTCAGATCCCAGCGGAGATCAAGACATTTTTTTCACAATCTTAAGAGTTATCAATTTTTTAATAATATTGATATAGACCAGTAGGCAAACAAAATTAACATCTAAAATTAATAATTAAATATTCCCTGATCAATAAACCTAAGATCAACAATTAAAATTTAAAATTTGTGTTGTGAGATATACTTTTCTGAATTTTTGTAATCATCCTGTAAATACGTATATATATAATGTAAGATATAAATATTTAATGATTTTGCCCTAACAAAAAAATAATTGCTTGTGGTTTGATGTTCAAA
>JAAAKG020048729.1:0-18514 GCA_010014905.2 Druon quercuslanigerum
GTCAGGCCTCGAGTGTGCAACAGAAACAATTGTCGAGAATATAAAGTTCCAGCATATGCGGCACTTCTCATTCTCGATAATTGACTCTATTTCCCTAGGAGCGTTTAGCGGAGCGATATCAAGGTTAATTCCGTAAGAGTGACAGATATGGTAATAAAGCACTCTTAATGCTTCACAACATGTTGGGTCCTGGTAATGTAAAAAAATAAGGATAAATAATAAAGAAAAAATAGCGTTTTATTTGTTATTACACAACTTAGTTTCCTTTTGAAAA
This sequence comes from Druon quercuslanigerum, assembly GCA_010014905.2. Taxonomy (NCBI): domain Eukaryota; kingdom Metazoa; phylum Arthropoda; class Insecta; order Hymenoptera; family Cynipidae; genus Druon; species Druon quercuslanigerum. The sequence continues at coordinate 275 of JAAAKG020048729.1, forward strand.
CAATCCCTATTGATGAAAAAAGTTACTTAATCATTAATTTAATCAATCAATAATGTGTTTACCATTTATGTTTAAACTGTGCAATGGTAGTGTGAATCTCAATCTTTTATTACAAAATTTAGGATAGATTTTCTAAATTTTGTCAGTACTATCATATAATTTTTTATTTTTGAAATCAAAATGTACTATGGATTTCAACAGATAAATCAGTTATTTTTAATTTATTAATTTTTTAAATTTCACTGATTAAAATAAAAAGATACATTTTCACAGCATCACTTTAGCTGAATTTTTTAATTTACTTTTATTAATAATACTTTTTGCAAAATACTCTCAAAATATAGAAGAAATAAGGTGTTAATTGTTTTACGAAAATAGGGAAATGAATTCTTGTAAGTAAAATAGATGCAAGTACTATCTTAAATTACATTTACGACGTTCTACTTTCTTAAAATTTTAGATAAAAATATTGCATTTTCGAACAAAATTAATTTGAAACAAATAGACATCAAATCAAAAAGATTAATTTTTTTAACGAAAAATACCATTTTTCAATATACTACACATTAACTTGGAACAAAATTTTTCAATGCTCAACTAAAAACGATTTAGTTTGAACGAAATAGGATCATTTCGAACTAAAAAAAATAAATTTTCAACCAAGAAAGTATTAGTTAAATCTTCAGTTTAAAAAGTTAATTTTCAACATACAAAAAAACGAGTTTACAACAAATAGTTCATTCTTCGGTCAAAGAGATGATTTTTCAAAAAAAAAAAAAAACATTTTCAACAAAATAGTTAAGTTTTCAACCCAAAGAGATTAGTTGTTAAACCAAAATAAAGAATTTTTAAACAAGAAACATTTTTTAGACAAATGAGAACAAAATTTCAACCGATTAGTTGAACTTTCAAGTCAAAATTGTTAAGTTACAAAATTGTTAAATTTTTAAGCTAAAAAGACTAATTTTCTTTCAAAAAGTTGAATTTTCAAACTAAAAATATTAATTCTCGGCGAAAAATGAATTAGTAGATATTTCTATTATAGGTATAGTTCATATACATTAATTTACGTTCAAGGAAAATGACCAATTAAATTATAGATTTACGTGTCGAGGAAGAAAAATAAAGGTAAGTATTGTTTTTATTAGGATTATTATTTTTATTTTTATTGGGAGTAATCATATTAAGCCTGTGATAATATTTTAAATTTTTATAATAATAATACTAACCTTTATTTTTTCTTTCTCGGTGTGTAACCTTTAACTCAACTGGTCATTTTTCTTTAACGTAAATTAATGTATATTAACTGTATAAGGTTTTTGTCACTCATTTTGTTTAATTTTCATTGTTTTTATCCCATCAGTCAATTTGATACGCATTATGCATGTTTTATTTGTTATGAAACATCTATCTGAATGTAAATAAACATTTTGTAAATTTTCGGGTATTTGAACCTTCGTTTAAACTATTTTTGGATAACTCTCCTATCGTTAAACTGATTTTTCGTTAATCTGAACATTCGCAAAATTAGGCCTTCTGAAATTATTCTGAATAATTCAACATTCTTTTTAATGTTTTGCGGTCAATTAATTATTCGGGAAATTAGTTTTCCTTAAAATAAATGTCGGTAGCCTGATATTCGCTATTTTAATTTTCGATCACTTGAAACATCGGGAAAATGACTGGCTGTCTTGTTGATGGATGTCTCAGAAAGCAAAGTAGTTTTTTGTTCATTAATTAAAAAGATGTACTCTTGAGTAAGTCGTCGTTTGACTCTTTTGAACTGAGTAAATACAGAACCACTTCGTATATTACTATTGAATACTCTATTGGAAAAACTTTTCGATTGATATAGAAAAGTAGACGATTCGTTTCAACAAAGGAGCGAATGTAAAAATTTATTCTTAGTTCAAAAGACTTTAGAAACAAAGTTAATTGCAGACATGAAATTAAAACAAATGTTTTTTGTAACTTAAAATAACAGAGTGGTCGTAGATCAGGGAAAACCTGGAAATCAGTGAAATGACAGGGAATTTTACTAGTCAGGGAAAGTCAGGGAGTTTGCTAAAAATCAAGAATACTAAAACTGACATTTTCAAATTTTAATACGAAATTGTTTCATTCCGTTTATAAAAGTTTCTATGTTAAAAATGTTTACTTTTTTCCTCCTGGTTGAAAAATGATCTTTTTTGTTTGCAAATTCTTCTTTTTTTGGTAGAAAACTATCTTTTTGGTTCAAATTTCCTCGTTTTTTGTTAAAAGTACAATTGTTTGGTTGCATATTAACCTTTTTCAATTAAAATTTCTAGTATTTCATTATTTCTAGAGAATTCATCCTTCGCGTGAAAAATCCAATTACTTGATTAATGGTTGAAACACTTAACTAAAGAATTATTTTTTTCGTAAAGATTCATGAATGTAGTTGAAAATTTGTGTCTTTGGTTAAAAATGCCTTAAAATAATAACATCTATGAAAAAAGATTTTGATCGAAATTCATGAAATACAAGTTCTAAATTTTTCAATGTTGGTGCTGCTTTTTGAAAGTTCGTCTTTCTCAGGTAGACAATTAATATTTTCGGGTTGAACATTCCACTGAATTATAGAAAATTTGTCTTTTTGTTCGAAAATTTTTGTTTGCTTTGTTAAAAATTAACTTTCTTGCTTGCACATCTATCATTTTAGTTAAAAAATTAATCTCTTAGGTTGGGCTTTTCCCTATAACTTTTAGAATAAATTTTCTTACTGAAAAATTCTTTTTCGTTAAAAATTTATCTCTTTGGTTGACAATTGGACTATTTTGTGTCAAAATAATTTTTTCACTGAAAATTTAACTTTTTCATTTTATATTTTTGTTAAAGAAATAGCAAATATTATATTTTTTCTTGAGAATTCATCTTTTTTTAAACTTAACTTTTCAGGTTAAAAATTTAAATATTTTTCGTTGAACATCAATCTTTTTTTGTTTAAAAATCTAATTAGTTTGTTAAAAATACAAGTTTTTTGTTAAAAAATTTACTTTTTTAGTCAAAAATGAAACTGTTGTCCAAAATTCGTCTGTTTAGACAGAAAAATCGATCTCTTGGATATAAATTTTTAAACAAATTTAATTATTTAGTTAAAAATTCATCTTTGTAGGTTGAAAATTAAAAAATTTTGTTATAAAATGTACCTTTTGGTCGAAAATTCAGCTTTTTTTTACAAGTTCGTCCTTCTGGATTAAAAATTCATCATTGATAGTTCAAAACTCATATTTTTTGGTTAAAATAAATATATAAATAAAGTTAATTTTTTTATTTAAATTAGAGGAAGTTCTGAAAATTAGGTTTTACGTCCGTCGTGTTAAAAAAAGACTCCATATTTTTCAGTATTTTTTGGTCTCCATCCTTCAAATTGATCAAAATTTGAATCAAATTTGAAAATAATTGATATTAGTTTTTCCACTATAAACCAAACAATAATTTTTAACTACCAGTTTGTATGTTTGTTTTATAGGTGTAATTAAATCAAATAATTCATGATATACACGTAATAGAGAACGTGATCGATTTTCGAGTGGGGAGAGGGGAAACGTGAGAGAGTATTGGGTATATAAAATTGAGGAAAATTTCATTTCGCACTCGACTCGCGGGGATTAACATTAGCAGTGTTTATTGTACTGTGTTCAGGTCTGCGCACGAGTCTTAATCGTTAATTATCCAACTGGTTGGAGCGACCTGGCTTTACGTTAGCCGGATTGCAATTAAGGCAATGTCGTAATTTCTGGTGTACGTGCCTAATTGTTATTTTTAAAAAAAGTACTCATCGACCGCAACAAAATCAGTCGACGTTTCGCTCTCTTATTCTGCAACGGAAAATCTACCCTTTGTTTAAATACTTTAAATGCTGTTCCCTAAATTATAATTTAATTTAATTGTATCTACTGAGGTGTTAATTTCTCGTTTTTTTTGGTGTGTACTAGTTTGCAAGATTGCAAAACCTTCATTAGATGATGGATTGACCTGTACTACTGACGCCTAAATGGCTGTATATGCTCTACCTTGTACTACTCACTCTGATGACTTACTATGCTCTACCTTATACTAATAACTCTTATGACTGACTATACTCTCTCTCTTGTACTACTGATTATTGTCGCTGACTGATCTGCCTTGTACTACTGACTCTTGTGGCTGACTATACGTCGATACTTACTACTGGACTTGATTCCTTCTTATTCCTTATTATATGAAATCATTATTGGACTCAATAATACAATAGTATTAAACGAATTAATGAAAAAACTACAAAGGAACGATTTTATTTCGATCACTCATAATCTCATATGAAATTACAAAAAAAAAGTGATTCTGCACAAGCAAAGTCTTCGCAGCAAACGTCTCAGAATTCCCTTCTTATCTTTAAAATTGATTTAAATTAATTTAAAATATATGAAAACCTCTTGATATCTCGTGAAATTCCTTAAGACGTTGGGAAGTATTTTTTAATATCTCAAAATCACTTAAAAATCTGTGAAATCGTTAAGGATCCCTTGAAGCCTTTGGGAAATCTACAAAATTCTTTGAAATCCCTTCAAATTTTTTATATCTCGCAAAATTCTTTAGAATACCTTTGAAGTCTCCTGAAATTATTGGAAATTTAAAAAAAAATCTTATGTAATTTCTTGAAATGCCTAAAAATCCCTTAACATATTTGATGAAACTGCATAATGACCATTTGAAGTTGGCACATCGAATATTTTATTGCAGTTGTCATTCTCATCTCTATATTTGCAATCGCTAGAAATTCCTTTAAAATTTAATTTACTTTCATTTACTGTCCAAAATTCACTATAAAATTCTCAAAATCTTTGTAAATCCAACAAAATTCTTGAAAATCCTTCGAAAATTTTAAAATTTCTTGAAATCATTCCGAATTTCTGAAAATAACCAAAAATGTTAGGAAACACAAAAATCCATTTAAAAAGGTATAAATAATTTAAAATTCCTTGCAATGGAACTTTAAATAAATGTATTCATTTAAATTCTCTAAAAAATAGTTTAAATCTTTAGAAATCTTTTAACCTTAACTCTGATGAAAATCTTTAAAATACTTTGAAATCCCTTGCAGTATTTTTAAATGATAGGAATCCCTTAAAACTTAATTTCATTTCGTTTATTTTGCAAATATTACTTGAAATCCCTTAAAGCCTGTAGGAATTTATCTATATTGGTTGACATCCTACTTCAAGCACATAAATAAATCATTCTTTTGTACTTTCTGCATTTTTCGTTGCATCAATTCCTTCAATAATACATTCCTTATTTCTTCACTGATCTTCTTATTTCGTGTTACTTGTAATGATTTTCCAAAATTATTTTTCTAGAACCTCGAAAAAATAAGAAATTCATTATAGCAAACTCGTTATAGACCAATAACGAATTTTCTGCAATAATTTATCTTAAGGGGAGGTTATAAGGGATTGTGAAAGATTGCATGAGATTGCAAAGCTGCCTTACAAATTTGTTCTAAAAGTACTTTCACCAAGCAATTCACTGCTTTCTTGTTATTTACCATTATAATTATTAGCCAGAAATGAATGGTTTAAAAAATGTTATAAACAAAGATCGATCTGTACTGCTGACTTCATAATGGCGTTTTTTATGACCCATACTTCTGACTGTCGTGTCTTCCTATACGTTGATCTATTCTACTGGAGTTTATTTTATCGACCCCAGAAATGTTTTTAAAAAAGATACGTATGAGCACTGAAAAAAGAGGGAGAAATTCTATTAGAACTGTAGTAAAAAAAATTTTCTTGTATTGATTGTATTGAATCATCAAACAAAAAATATTAATTTTCAAACAAGGAGTTCCATTTTTAATCAGCAAGGATGAAGTTTCCATCAAGAAGATATTATTCTATCAAAAAAGATGAGAAAGATCATTTTTGACCACAAATGGTATAGTTACGTTTGCTCAACTTTCAACCAACGAGTTGAATTTTCAACCAAAAAGTTGTTTTCTTCGCCAAAAAGAATAATTTGCACCAAGAACATTGAATTATCTACAAAATACTTGAATTTTCACTAAAAAGATAAATTTGCAACCAAATAAATGAGTTTTAAACTAAAAAATATAACTTTTCAGCCAAAAATAGAATAGTTGCATTTGCAGTGAAGAAAATTGATTCTCAACTGGAAGAGCAAAACGAATTTTTCATATGCCAATTAAATTTACAATCAAGAAGATGCAAAAATTCATTTTTCTTTAAAACTACGCAGAGCATTAATTGCAGTTCACAGTTTAAATTTTCTTAGCTTCCTGAAATCTATAAAAATGTATCCTTACCAGATGTATATCTTGTCTGTTTTAACACAAATTTTCAAAAAAAAATATCAAAAATGTATCAAAGTGTCTAAAATGGCATTTAGTTTGACGAACTTTAAAATTTTATTTTTATAAACTTTTTTAAATATGATTAACATTATTCAAACTTTTTCCCATTTATACAATTTATAAAATAATACCCTTACGAGATATTTATTTTGAGTATGTGAATAAATTAAACAAACAAGTTTAAAAAAATAAAAAATAAAACGGTATCATTTTATAAATTGTAGCAAGAAGATCGAGTTTGAATATTGATATTTAATTTAAAAAAACGTTTTTAAAAATAAAATCTTGATCTTTGTCGAACTAAATGCTATTTTAGTCATCTTAATAAATTTTTGATATTTTTGTTGAAGCATACAAGATACACATCTAGTAAGGGTACATGCTTATAGATTTCAGAGAGCTGAACCATTTTGAACTATAACTCTTATTCATATTTTGCATAGTTTTTCAGAAAAATGACATTTTAAATCAGTAAAAACTATATTTCCTTAATTATCTTATCCTTAATAATCTTCAAGTACACAAGATGAACATCTGGTGAGGGTATCGTTTTATAAATTGTAGGAAGAAGGTCGAGTTTGAATATTGATACTCAACTCAAAAAACGTTTTTAAAAATCAAATCTTCATATTTGTTTAACTAAATGCTATTTTAGTCATCTTAATAGATTTTTGATATTTTTGTTGAAACATACAAGATACACGCCTGGTAAGGGTACATGCTTATAGATTTCAGGAAGCGGAACCATTTTGAACAATGAAATCTTATTCATATTTTGCATAATTTTTCAGAAAAATGGCATTTTTAATAAGTAAGAACTATATTTCCTTAATTATAGAAATAAAACTTAATTTTTTTCTAATTTGAAGCTCAGAACCCTTAATAATGTCATGGGACCTGTTTTTTACATAGTCAGTGAACTAAAAACAAACGTTTTGCAAAATTAATTCTTAAAGTTCGTTAAACTAAGTTCTATTTTAGTCGAGTTTTAATCGATTTTTTCTATATTTTTATAAAAAAATGTATTGAATCAAACAATGTAAACATCTGGAAAGGGTTCAGTGAAAAAGAGAAACTGGATGTGCAAGTACTTTGGGGTTAAACTTAATCGAGGCTAGCCGTATCCTTTTACATTTCCATTTGTTAATGTTTCGTAGCCCCGGGCATAAACCCTTAAAGATTCAGTCGGGTGACCGTCCGCCTGTCCATCCGTCGTACTTTTTTCAGGGAAGAAGTGATGGAAAGTAGGGGAAATTAGGAGTAGGCACAGTGAAGGAAACTTTGTCGATTCTTCATGACAGGTGGGAAAAGAAAAGCTAGTTGATATTTTTGTTGAAACATACAAGATATACATCTGGTAAGGGTACATTCTTATAGATTTCAGGAAGCTGAACCATTTTGAACTATGAACTCTTATTCATATTTTGCATAATTTTTCAGAAAAATGGCATTTTGAATCAGTAAAAACTTTATTTCCTTAATTTTAGAAATAAAATTAGTCGTGGACTAATTAGTTAGTGGAGTCGGTGGGCAAATAAGTGGAAATTAGAGGAATAAAGGTAGTGGGAGTGAGAGGCGGAGAAATTAGGGAAATGAGGGGAAGTAAGGGGTTTGAAGTGGGGGAAATGATAAGGAGGGAAGTAGGGTGAGATAGGATAGGTATTTTAAGAGAAATGAGGAGAAGAGAAGTAGTGGAAGTGACGGGCGGAGAAATGAGGTAAATGAGGAGAAGTAAGCGTTTTGAATTAGTGGAAATTATAAGGAGGGAAGTAGGATGAGTGAGGGGTAGGTATTTTAAGAGAAATGAGGAGAAGAGAAGTAGTGGAAGTGAGGGGCGGAGAAATGAGGTAAATGAGGAGAAGTAAGCGTTTTGAATTAGTGGAAATTATAAGGAGGGAAGTAGGATGAGTGAGAGGTAGGTATTTTAAGGGAAATGAGGGGAAGAGAAGTAGTGGAACTGAGGGACGGAGAAATTAGGTAAATGAGGGGAAGTAGGGGTTTGAAGTGGGAGAAATTATAAGGAGGGAAGTAGGGTGAGTGAGAGGTAGGCATTTTAAGGGAAATGAGGGGAAGAGAAGTAGTGGAAGTGAGTGACAGAGAAATGAGGTAAATGAGGGGAAGTAAGGGGTGTGGGTGTAAGGGAAAGGGTGAAGTGTGGGGTAGAGAAGTAGTAGGAGTAGGAGAGGGAAATGACTAATCTTTGAAATTAGGAATTGAAATTGAATAAAAATATATTTTTATCAAAAATAAAAGAGGTCAGTTCACAATGAAGGAAACTTTGTCGATTCTTCATGACAGGTAGGGAAAGAAAAGCTACTGGGGGTGGAAAAGATAGAAAGGGAGTTTGGTGTATGAAATGAATCCGAGGATATCGCGCCGAACTTTTGACTCGGATGTCGATAGCAAATGCACGTATCATAAATTCTCGGGGTGCATCGCGACCCCTAGATAAACGAAAATAAAGGAGAAATACGATGGTATTACGAGCAGGGCGAAATTCTGTGTGAGTACGCATAAATGAGCACACATGTGTTTATCATTTACGTTCATGTATGCAGAAATGGACAGCCGGTAGAGATACGCGGCACAACTGTAAAACTGCACCGGAACTTTCAAACGAATATACTTTTCGTGCTTTCCGTTTAGCAGCTGCTGTGCTTTTTAAAGTTGCTTCGTTTTGTTCTAAAAAGTACAAAATTTACACTTGAAAACGTCTGATAATTCTTATTTAAATTTTGTACGTAGAGAAATTATTTAAATGTAAAAGATGGCTCTAGGTCAGGATAAATCTGAAAAGTCAGAGGAAAGTCATAGATTTAAAAAAAATGGCAAAAGACAGGAATTTTCTATAACAGGAATTTTAAATAACTCTGTGGGATACTAAATTTGAAATTCATAAAGTTATATTTGAAAATGTATTATTTCGTTAATACCATCCTTTTTGAGTTGAAAATTATACTGAAATATTTTTTGTTTGAAAAATCGTCCTTTCTCAACAATGTATCTCCTTTGGAAGAAACATTATTTCATATTCATGTTTATTTTGTATCATCATACTCCTGTGTTTAAAATTCATCTTTTTAGTAAAAAATTAAACCATTTTTTTGAAAATTTTATTGTTGTATATAAACCTTATTTTCTTGGTTAAAAATTAATCTTCTTTGGTTTACGATTCAACTGCTTTGTTGAAAATTCGTCTTTTCTGGTAGAAAATTAATCTTCTGTGTGGAAAATTATGCCTTTTGGTTGAAAATTTTAATCTTGTATAGAACTTTTTTTTCGTTAAAAACACAACTGTTTTGCTAAAAATTAATCTGTTTTGATTGAGGATTTAACTCTTTTTTTTGTTATTTGTCTTTTTTTGTAGTAAATGATTCTTCTTGGTTGAAAATTCAGCTTGTTTGTTAAAAATTTATTTATTTTTTGGAGAATTCACCTAGAAAATTCAGACTCAAAAAAGTCTGATGAGTCTTATTTACATTTTCTAGGTAGTGAAATTGTTTAAATGTCAAGAATAGTTATAGGTCTTAAAAATCCCAGCAAGTCAGGAAATTTCTATAAGAGGCACTTTAAATGACTCTGAAGGATACTAAATTTGACATTTTTGAATTTTAATTTGAAAGTGTATTATTCCGTTAAAATCATCCCTGCTGATTCGAATTTTCGCCTCTTTTCTCCTTTTTCAGTTGAAAATTTATATTTTATTTTTTTTTTTTATTCTAAATTTTACTGAAATCTTTTTTGTTTTAACATTCGTTCTTTTTAAAAAATTTATCTCCGTTTTTAGAAATTTGATATTTGGTTAAATTGCCTTTTTGCTTATAAGTGCAAGAATTTTGATGATTTTTTTTAATTTCTTGGCTAAAAAATGTTTGTTAAAAGTTCGTATATTTAGTTAAAAAAATCACCATTTCAGTTTAAAATTCATCTCTTTGGTTGAAAGTTCAAAAATTTTGTTGAAAATCGGTCATTTTTAAATAAAAATTTGTTTCTTTTGTTGAAAATGTACTTTTTCATGAAAATCTAATTTTTATATGTACCAAATAGTAAGATTTTTTCGCAAAGAATACTAATTCTCTAGAAGAGAGTTCAATTTTTGACCTAAAAATATGAATTTCGACTAAAGTTATGAATAAATGTTTTTTTAAAGCAGATCAAAATATGAATTTTCAACCATAAATGGAGTAATCAAATTTCAAGTTAAAACAGTTAATTCCTAACTAAAACAAAAAAAAAGGTTGAACAAAATTTTGAAATTTTCAACCAAATAGATAAATTTTCAATAAAATGGTTCAACATTAAATCTAACAAATGATTTTTGACTACAATATTAAATCTAAAAAATGATTTTTAACCAGAATATTAATTCTATAAAAAATGGAATAGTTAAATAATTAACAAAATGCATTAATTTTCAACAAAATTGTTGAAATTTAAATGAAAAGGACGAATTTTCTGTAAAAGTTTAAATTTTTAAACCAGGGAACATGATTTATGAAGAAACAAATTAATTTCTTACCAAAAAGTTAAATTTTCATAAAAAAAGTTTACTTTGTAACAATAAAGTTAATTTTTGACTGAAAAGAGTTCAACCCAAAAGATGATTGTTGAATACGGAAAAATAATTTTCTAAAAAATGTAATAGTTCAATTTTCAACACAAGAGATTATTTTTCCGAAAGAACGTTAATGTTCTACCAAGTAAACAAAATTTTTTAAGAAATACATAAATTTTTAACAAAATTGAATTTTCAACAAAAATATAAATTAAAAAAGTATATAAGAACGCATTTTTAAACAACAACGGAAAAGTTAAAGTTTCATTGAACAAAGTTAATTTTTAACCAAAAAAAACGAATTCTGATCAAAATAGTTGAATTTTTAACAAAATAGATGAATTTGTCATCCCAAAAGACCATTTTTCAACAAATAAAAGTTTTTCAGCGAAGAAACAAAAAAGGTTTATTCAAATTATTGAGTTTCCTAACCAAAAGATGAATTTTCTACCCGAAAATATAAATTAATAACAAAACATTCAATGTTAAACCAAAACTTAGTATTTACATAAAAAAAGAACATTTTAAAAGAAGCAGTCATGATGTTTACTAAATTCCAAAAATTTCTTTTAAAAAACGGATGAATTAAAAAACGAAAAAAACGGATTTTCAACAAATATAGTTAGTAGATAAAAATTAAACTGTTTTTAGAAATATATATATATATATATATTTTTTTTAATGTATCCTTTTTAGCGGAGAATGTAATTATTTTGTATGCAATCTAGGTCTGTAGTGGAAAATTTAAAGTTACAGATAGAAATTTCCAATATTTGTTTAAAGATTTAACTATTTTGTTGAAAATTTAATCATACTTTTGATTAAAAATTGATCAGTTTTAGTTTTTATTCGTATTTTTTGGAAGAAAACTAATCTGCTTGGTTTTTAATTTATTTTTTCCCCTAAAAATGCAACTATTTAGTCGAAAATTAATTTTTGGTGTGAAAATTCATATTTCCGGGCTAAAACTTCAAGCTTTTTACAGAAAATTCGTATTTTTGTTTGACAGTTCAAAAATTGGGGCGATTTTTTTTTCTTTCTTGACTGAACAATCTTCAGTTTTTTCTTGTTGAAAATGACATTTTTTAAACGAATATTTAACTTTTGAAAATTTTATTATTTGATTAAGAATTAACTCTTCATTAGAAACTTTGACTATTTTGTTGAAAATTCGTTTTTATTGTTTGGTTGAAACTTCAACTTGTGGGTGCAAAATTCCAGCAATTGTTTAAAAATTCAACTGCTTCGTTCAAAGTTAAACAATTCTGTTTAAAAGTCATATTTTTTGTTGAAAATCAACTAGTTAATTGATCTTTACAATTGAAAAGTAATCTTTTATGGTAGAAAAGTAATTTATTTTGGTTGAAATCAATACATTTGAAATTGTGTTATTCCGTTCATAAAAGATTCTAAGATGTTAGGACAGTCAGTGAATTTTAAAAATGAAGTTTCGCGCCTACTCTGTATACAGAAGTTTTAAATTAACAAACACCAATTTCAAAAAAGTCTATTAACGGAACTTTTTAATTCCACTTTCAGAAGCACTTAACTGAGTGGGTAAATCACAGAGTTCTGCAAATAGAATTTCCAAAGTTAATTTCCATAACATTATTCTATACGCGATTCGCGATAAGTAAGATTTTGTATCTCAGAAATTATAACATAGTTTGTTTGCTTCTTGCGAACTTTTATTAAAACAGGGTATTTATACGAGCAGGTTACAAACTCGAGAAGAAACTTGAGCTTCTGTGTTTCAAATGCACTCTATATCGACTCGCTACACTCAGAGAAAAAATATAGGTCACTTAAATTCAATCAGGTGGAAAATGTGAAATTGAAACTATTTTAAGCCAGCTGCAAATGTACATTTTCATTCAGTTATGGACAATCTGTTCTGTCCTTTCTATTATATTTTCAATCAAAGGAAATTTGGAGTAATATTTAAACTATTTGAAACTTTTTTGAGCGATGACTTTTTTTTTCAACTATGTAGACAAAAAACGAATCCTTGACTAAAGAAATATTAATTTTTAACCAAACAAATGCATTTTTAACTGAAAAGATGAGCTTTGCAAAAAACAGTTGAATTTTTAACCCGCAAATATTATTTTTCTACCAAAAGACAAATTTTTAATCAAATGAATTAATTTTAAAAAAGAGATAAATTTTCAACTAGTATGATGCATTATCTGTCGCAAAAAAATGTTTAAATATTAGTTCAACTTTCAACACAGAAGTTGAATTTTCTAACAAAAAAAGAGTTTTCAACAAATAAAGATTTTTCAGTCCAGGTGGAAAAAATTCGTCCAAGTTGTTGAACTTTTGAGCCAAAAGACATCAAAATATTTCAACTTTGAGCAAAAGAAATTAATTTTAAACCAAAATGATGAATTTTCCATTAGCAAAGGTAATTTTTTTGTTAATAAAATTATTTTCCAAAAATAAAAACTAAGTATTTGCAACTAAAGAAATGAATTTTCAAATGAAACAATGAATCTTCAACAAAAAAATGCTTTTTTAACAGAGTAGTTCACCCGAGAACCAAGTAACTGATTTTTTCAACAAAAATTATAAAATTTTAAAGAATAATATAATATTAAATATTTTAACCCAAAGAGATTTTAATTTAAATAAGAAAGATGTGAATTCTCTTGAATTCTCAACTAAAGAAGAAAATTAAGAATTAAGAATTAAGAAGAAATTAAAAAATTTCAAATTTAGTATCGTTCAGAGTTATTTAAAGAGCCTCTTATCGAAATTTCCTGTCCTTTCGATGTTTTTTTTTTAAATCCATGACATTTCCCTGACTTTTCAGGCTTTTCCTGGCCTATAACAATCCTTTACACTTAAACAATTTCACTACGTAGAAAATGTAAATAAGAATCATAAGACGTTTTAGATTATAAATTTTTTAGGTCGATTCTCAACCATATAAATAAATTTTTAATAAACTAGTGGAATTTTCAACCATGGCGATTAATTTTCTACCAGAAAGGATGAATTTTAAATAAAAAAGTTGAATCGTCAACCAAAACAAATTAATTTTTAACCAAACAGTTCCATTTTTAACGAAAAAGATAAGAAGTTTTTGAATTTTCAACCAAGATGAATTATTTTTTAATAGAAGAGACGACTCTTAGACAAAATACTTGAATCCTTAACCAAAGCAGATTATTTTATTATTTTTCAACCAAGTTGTTAAATTTATAATAAAAAAAGATGCGTTTACTAAAATCAGTTTAATTTTTAATTCTTATCCACAAACTTTTTTTTTGAAAATTCGTTCTTTTCGTCTTTTGATTGATCCGTTTTTTAAATAAATTTTTAAAATTAAGTAAACATCTTGACTGCTTCTTTTAAAATGTTCTTTTTTTATGTAAATACAAATTTTTGGTTGAAAATTGAATGTTTTGTTATAAATTTATATTTTCGGATAGAAAATTTATCTTTTGATTTGTTGAAAATTGGTCTTTTGGGATGAAAAATTCATCTATTTTGTTAAAAATTGAACTATTTTGATCAGAATTCGTTTTTTTTTGTTGTTGTTAAAAATTAACTTTGTTCAATGAAACTTTAACTTTTCCATTGTTGTTTAAAAATGCATTCTTATATATTTTTTTAATTTATATTTTTGTTGAAAATTTAATTTTGTTAAAAATGTATGTATTTCTTTAAAAAATTTGTTTTCTTGGTAGAACATTAACGTTCTTTCGGAAAAATAATCTCTTGTGTTGAAAATTGAATTATTACATTTTTTAGAAAATTATTTTACCATATTCAACAATCATCTTTTGGGTTGAACTCTTTTCAGTCGAAAATTAACTTTATTGTTACAAAGTAAACTTTTTTGATGAAAATTTAACTTTTTGGTAAAAAATTAATTTTTTTCTTAATAAATCATGTTCCTTGGATAAAAAATTTAAACTTTTACGGACAATTCATTTAAATTTCAAGCGTTTTGTTGAAAATTAATGCATTTTGTTTAATATTTAACTATTCCATTTTTTATCGAATTAATATTCTGGTTAAAAATCATTTTTTAGATTTAATATTCTAGTGAAAAATCATTTGTTAGATTTATGTTTGAACCATTTTATTGAAAATTTATCTCTTTGGTTAAAAATGTAAACATTTTGTTCAATTTTTTGTTTGTTTTAGTTAGAAATTAACTTTTATAACTAGAAATGTATTATTCCATTTCTAGTTGAAAATTCATTTTTTGATTGATTTAAAAAAAAATTTATTCATAATTTTAGTCGAAATTCATATTTTTAGGTCGAAAATTGAACTCTCTTCTAAAAAATTAGCATTTTTTGCTAAAAAATCTTACTATTTGGTAGAAAATTAAAATATTTTGTTAAAAATTAACTTTTTAAAAAAAAATCACATTTTTGGGTTGCTCTTGAAAATTGATGCATTTTGCTGAAACTTTTTTTTTCTCTTTGGTAGCAAATTAAAATTCTTGTTGAATAATTCTAATTTTTTGGTCAAAAATTAATTTTTTCCTAATGAATCATGTTTCGCGGTTAAAAAATTTAAACTTTCATAGACAATTCGTCCTTCTGATTTAAATTTCAACAATTTTGTTGCAAATTAATGCATTTTGTCCAATATTTAACTATTCTATGTCTATAGAATTAATATTCTGGTTAAAAATCATTTTTTACATTTAATTTTGAACAATTTTATTTATAATTTATCTCTTTGCTTGAAATTTTTTTAATTTTGTTTAACCTTTTTTTTGTTTCAGTAAGAATTAACTTTTTTAACTAGAAATGTAATTATTCCATTTATGGTTGAAAATTCATTTTTTGATCGGCTTTCAAAAAAATTTAATCATAATTTTAGTCGAAATTCATATTATCAGGTCGAAAATTGAACTTTTTTTAAAAAAATTAGTATTTTTGGCTAAAAAAATCTTAATATTTGTTAAAAATTTAAAATATTTGGTTAAAATTTAACTTTTTTGTTAAAAAATCACATTTTTGGGTCGAAAATTCAACTGCTTTGAAGATAATTGATATTTTGGATTTAAAATTTAACAATATTCTGGAAAGTTTATACCATTTGTTGAAAATTGTGTCTTCTTTTTTGAAGCAAATTATAATTCTTGTTGAATAATTATAATATTTTGGTCCAAAATTTCACTATTTGGTTGAAAGTGGAACTACTTTACTAAAAACTTATTTTTTTACGACTCACCTCTTTGACTGAAAATTTAACTTCTTTTTTGAAAATTCATCCTTTCGGTTAAGGATTCAACTATTTTTTTGAAAACTAGTCTCTTTTGCCCCAATTTAAATGGTTAAAAAATTCGTTTATTTTTGTCGAAAATTAATTTTTAAACTAAAAATTGTACAGTTTTATTTTTGGATTAAAAAATGGTTTTAAGGGTTACTATTGATCTTTTTGAATTAAAAACTTACATATTTGTTTTTTGTTAGTCTTCAAGCAGAAATATAATTTTTCTCGTTAAAAAAGTTATGGTTTTTGACTAAAAATGAAATTTTCCTTGAAATCTCAACTGTTTGCAAAAAAAATCATTTTTCCCCTATTATTTCCCTATTTCTTTGAAAAAGCAGCCTATTTCATTTGTTTTAAGAAATTATTGTTTTACGTTACCTTTTTGGGGTGGGGTACTTGCCAATGAAGTAAGGAGTATATATAATAATTATCATTTTTTGGTCCAAAATTTCACTATTTGGTTTTTGTACAACTCACTTATTTAACAGAAAATTTAACTTCTTTTTTGAAAATTCATCCTTTCGGTTAAGGATGCGACTCTTTCTTTAAAAATTAGTCTCTTTTGGCCCAATTCAAATTGTTGAAAATTCGTTATTTTTTGTCAAAAATTAATTTTTAAACTGAAAATTGTACTTCATCTGTTTTAAGAAATTATCGAGCTACGCTACTTTTTTGGGGTGGGGCACTTGCCACTGAAGTAGGTAGGGGGGTTAAAATCTTAAAATTTTTCATGTAGTTTATGGATGGCCCCTAACTTCTGATTATATGAAATTTACTCCTCTTCTGAAAGTTATTGCCTGCACTATTGTATTTTCTCGTCTGAAGCGGACGTCGTAGACTGTGTTTACTGAGTTTATACGTCGACATAAACTTGAGATAAAGTATAGGATCAGACTAAATTCAGTCTAGCCAGGTGTCTTCGAAGGTAAAAGCAATCGCCGGAAAAGTAACACAAATATTTGTACCCATAAAGCTCCAGAGCTTACATTTAGTTCGTGGGATTTTCAAATAGCAAATAGGTAGAGGATTTATTGTTTGTTCTTCTAAAAGAAATAAAGAGAATAAATTTGTTGCATATTTTCAAATGTATTTTTCCTGGTTAAATTAAAAGAACATTAACAACTGAATTTAATTATTTGAGGAAAGTTTTTAAAAATAATGTGGAATATATTTTTTTAATGTTTAAAAAGTATGAGTTTTTAATTTCTTGGGGAAAAATGGGGTATTTGGAATAGACCAGTGGCAGAAGTAAGCATGTCTGATTAATGCAGTAGTTAGGGGAATTGGGGAGTTTACCACTCATTAGAGTGGGCGATCTGTTGGGGTCCGAGTTCTGTGAAAAATTAAATTTAATAAATGAAAAATAGCTTTTTTTATACAAACTAATAATAAAACTTTAAAATTATTTTTAAAAATAAGGTAAAAGGGTGACTCATCCACTTTGAAGAGAAGAAGTATAATATTTGAATTACTGCTCAGTTTTTTCTAACATAGTTCTGAATTTTACAAACATAACATTATTGTCTACTGAAAAAATTTAAAGTACGTTTATTGATAACATTCCCTATTTTGAATACTAAATAGTAAGATTTTCAACTAATAATGATAAATTTTGAACCCAAAATAAAGAAAAATGATTAACATCGAAATGACCAACATAAAATAGTTCAATATTTAACTAAAAAACAAGTTTTTAAACAAGAAAATTAAGTTTCTACTAGAAAGAAAATTTTTTTTAAAAATACATAAATTTTCAACTAAATATTTGAAGTTCTGACTAAAAAGGCAAGTTTCCTACTTAAAGAAAACGAATTTTCAACAAAATTGGTAGATTTTCAGATAAAAAATATATTTTGAACCATAAGTGTAATATAGTGCAATTTTCAGATAAAAAATAATTAAATTAACAACAATGTAAGTCGACTTGTAACAAAAGAAGTGAATTTTGAACTAAAAAGATTATTATTATATATTATATTATCATTATATTATTATATATTATTATTCTTTAACGTAGTAGAATAACTATGACACCAAAAAATATGAATTTTCTACGTAAAATTAA
>JAAAKG020048740.1:0-73684 GCA_010014905.2 Druon quercuslanigerum
TGCCATAGAAACGTCAAAAAGTTGAAGAGGGCAGCACCTCGATATGAAAGAAAATGTAGTTAGATATATATATCGGTGGTCCCCACCACTGACCCATGCCGTATCTAGGACCTAATATCTTTGATGATACTATATGGCGCTTCTGGTTCGCATCCTCTTGCAATAGTACGGCACTCATGACGATGGCGCTGGCGTCTGTCTGAAGGATGAAAAATATTTCTGGATCAGGCCGGCTGAGCGGAGCTGGGTTGCGAAATGCTTCCTTCAGGGACTCGAAAGCTTTCTGAATTTCCGGAGTTCATCGATGCTGTGAGGTCGGAGTAATGTGGGATATACTCCATCAGCCAATTGCACGTACCCAAAAATTATGCCAACTGTTTGCGGTTTGGAGGCGGGTAAGCATTTAGGATAGCATTCACGTGGCGAGGCAGCGGATGGTTTCCATCGGAGGTTACGACGTAGCCTAAATATGAGAGGCTTGATTGTCCGAAGTTGCACTTTTGTGGAGAACAAGTGAGGCCGTATGTGTGTAAGCGTTCGAGAACGTGGGCGATGTGACGGGGATGTTCCTCCCAGGTATTGGAATAAACTATGATGTCGCCGAGATAGGCGATACAGAAATCCTCCCAATATCCGGCAAGCACATGCCGTATTAGGTTTTGGAGCGTCCCAGGTGCATTTTTTAAACCGAAAGGCATGACCCGGCACTGGTACTGGCCTCTGTCGGGGGTGGATAAAGGCCTATACTTTCTGGCTTCTGGAGTCATCTTGATTTGCCAGTAACCGCTCTTCAGATCCAGGGTGGTGAATATTTGTGCCTTTCCTAGATCTTTGAGGATCTCGTTTATCCTGGGAAGGCACTGCGGGGCATCGATCGTCTGCCCGTTGAGGCGGCGGAAGACGATGCAGAAACGATAGACGTCTTGCTGTTTCGTAGCCACCATAATTGCGGAGCTCCATGGCGAAGTAGTGGGTTCGATGATTCCATCTGCTAACATCTCCCGGAGTTGCTCGTCTATAAATCTTTTCTTCAGCTCTGAGTAACGGTGGGGTGCTTCTCGGAACGGGCATGGTTTGAACATCTGGATGTCATGCTGGACGGCCAACCTCTGGCGGAGCTGCCCTCCTTGGTGGAAAACGGAACTGTACAATTTAAGTACCATCTGCAGCCGCTCCATGTGTTCTGGAGGTATCGTGGGTGAGAAGGAGAACTCTAAAGTGGCAGTCGAGATTCCCGGGAGGTTGGGTAGAGGCGCCAGGTAAATGCGCTGCCTGTCCTCGGTGCCTGGGTACAAAATGTCTGTCCGATGCTAATGGTGCATATCGTAGTCCTTTAACCAAGTACGACCGAGAGTTAGATCCACTCGCACTTCGTCTCTGGCAAAAAATATTCCTAGGTACTCCTGCTCGCCCAGGAGTGGTGAAAGGGAAAGGCATCCTTGGAGCCGCATCGCTGTTCCCTTTGCGGCGAGAAGTGCGTAGGCCGGTCCTGGTTTCAGACGTCTTCTTTCTACTTCCGTGAGAATATCATATCTCGTGAAGTTTTTCGAGGCGCAAGAGTTGATCTCCGCCTCTATTTCGGGATTTCCGATGCGAACGCGAGCTCGTGGTAGGTACTGACTGGCCGAGTAGATCAACTCTAGGACTGGTTTTGAGCCGGGGCGGTCTTAGAATTGTTCCCGGCCCCTGGTTTCGCCAGTTTTCCGGCTGCGGTGGGCTTGCGTTGTTGTAGGCGGCAAGGACGGGGCAGTTTCGGTGAAAATGTCTGCCTGAGCAGAACCGGCAGTCTGGCGGTGGTCGGTCGGCCATTCTTCGCTGGAACTCTATTTGAGGCCTAGATTCCTCTCTGGTCGTTAGATCCCTTCTAGGCGAGCGGTCAGCCTCGTCTGGTTCCACCTGAATGGCATACTGCAAGAGTACAGTGAACGTTTTCATCATGGGACAGAGACGCTGAGCCAAAAGGTACTGCTCCTGCAGAAATACAGCCACGCTGTCCTTCTCTGCCTGCTTCCGTGAGTATAGAGTCGTATGTAGACTCATAACTTTGGTGACGCTGTCGAATTTGCCGAGAAGTTGTTCCGAAAATTTAGCCCATGAAAATGTAAATCCTCTGATCGTAGCCCACCTTGTTTGTGCCTCTCTATTGATGCTCTTGTCGATCATCAGGGTCCACTGGCTTGGGTCGATATGTGAGAGCGTAAAATAGTGCTCCCAATCCGACAGGAATTTTTTTGGATCCTCATGATCGTTGTCTGCTTACTATGGTATGGGTGGTACGGGTGAGGGGAAAACACGAATGAGGCTCAATAGTTCTGTTCCCGAGATCACGGGAGAAGGCGATCAACGGCGCAGGGCCTGCTGTGAGGGTGTGGCTGCCTTGCCGTGCCGGTAATTTATTGTGAGTGAACAGAGAAGGCGATGAATTCTCAGCCGGACGGAGATGGTGTTCTTCCTGGGTTTATGGCCCTGGGTTTCTGGGTGATGAGGCCATGGTGGTCGGTCTTTGGGTTATATTGAGCGCGTATATATATAAAATGTCACAACCAAATGTATTTTAACTAATTTTATGAACAATAAAGAGTATTTTAAACTTGAACTTGTACTATGAAGTCAGTTTGTCATTGCATCAGCACCGATCAACACTCTATCAGCTGTGATCAATTTTATTTTTTAGAAAGTGTTTTGAGTGATTAAAAATTATCACAATACTTAAGGATATTTTTTCTAAATATTTCTTATATATACGTTACAAAAATACCTGTATCCAGAATGTTAGAGAGAGGAACTTAGCAATGAGAGAGATAGACAAATACGTCATCCACATAATCTGCGTGATAAACAATGCATTCACATCCAATAAGGCAAAAAAAAAAATTCTCAAAATTGTACATCTAAATAGTTATTAAATAATTTTCGCATTCATAAAAGCTACTTTTATGACATGAGTAAAATACTAAATGTAAAAAAATACTTTTAAACATAACCAGGGTGTGTAGCGTTCCTGAGAAAAAAAATTCCAGGAGTTTTACAAGTTTTCCAGGTACCTTTCTAAACATTTGTCATGTGCGAAATTTTCTATGCGACCACAAAATCTGATTTTATGGACGAAATTTTTTTCGATAATTTTTCAATGCAATTTCGCATGCGAGGTTCTCTTTTTGATTATAATTAGTTGAAATTTGATTGATTTATCGCCTTTTCAGCTGATTTCAGTTTAATTTCCAATAAAATCATTAAATTTTAAACAAAATATTCGAATTTGGAATCAATTTAATGAATTTTCAAAATGATGAATCGACAAGCTAGAATATAAATTAATAACAAAGTAGGTCAACTTTTAACCAAAAGACACAAATTTTTTATCTCTCAACAAAATCATTTAATTTGCAACCAAACAGAAGAATTTTCAACACAAATAATGAATATTTAACAACAAATTTAACAAATTAATTTAACCCAGAAATAGATTTTCTAATGAAAAAGACGAACTTTCAACATATCAAGATTTTTCAGTTAACAAGAAAAAAAAATTAATTTGCAAGTCAAAACACGAATTGTTTTGTAAAAAAAAGCACTTTCAACCCAAAATTATTAATTTACCAAACAGTTGCAGTTTTAACCTGAAAAAAAAGAAATTTCGCCCAAAAAAGTTAGTTCTCTAACAATAAAGATGAAGATCTAACTAAAAAGGATCGCATTTCAACAAAAAATGGTAAAGTCACATTTTTCAAGTAAAAAAATGTATTGAAATAAACTTTTTTTTAAAAAACACGAATTTTCAACGAAATGGTTAAATTTTCAACTAAAGATTTAAAAATTAAAACACAACTATTAATTTTTAACGCACTGCTTGAACTTTTAGCCAAGTAGTTCAATACATAAAAAATTGTTTTGAAACCAATTTTAAATAATCTCTTTTAATTAATAATTAAAAAAAATCTTTTTAAGCTTTTCCAGGAATCTTAAGAAAAAAATGTATCTTCTTGAAACCTCTCAAGTCTTAAGCAGCTTAAAAAATTAATTCCACAATGTTGAAAAACCTAAATTTTGTTTTAAATTTTGTGAAATGTTCTCAAATTTAAACTTATTTTTGAATTTTTTTTAGGATTTCTATTTATTAATACATAAACTGATGAAAATTTGTTTAAAAAAGTGTTCTTTATAATAATAAATTGTTTACTGTCATCAAAATGTTTTTAAAGATTTAGAAGCTAGTTATTTACAGTTAATTGCATCGAAGAAATCAAGTTTGTACCTCCAAAATTAGGCAAATAGTGTATTTCTGAATTAAAGTAGTTTAAATAATTATAACCTTTTATTTGGTGGCCAAATATTATACTTCGATTTTATTTCCAAGTAATGTGTGGTCGATTCCATAGAAAAACTTTATTTATTCCATCAAAAATACCTTATGTGGATATTTCTTTATAAAAATTGCTTTTAAAATAACAAATTATTTATTACCTTGCATTAATTCAACAAAAAACTCTTTTTGTCCAAGTAAAGGTGTGAAGAAGATTTTTTTTATTTTTGAATCAATTAAAATGGATATCTATCGAAAATTCAGCAAAGATGTCATTTAACAATCTGCGAAGTATTGTGAATTTTTATGTCATGTTTTTTGTCTAGGGAATTATTAATACATGTTGCCATATTTTGTGTTTATACTTTTACGAAAAAGAAGCAATAAGTCAAAATTATTTACTTACACACTTGCCTTGTATATTTCTGACTTTAACTATTTAATTATTACTTAATAATAAAAAAATTCGTTTATTTTTCCCGCCTTTAAATATTGGGAAATATAGATAAAACATATATTTAAACTAAAACTTACATAGTTTCAATAAAATTTCTTAAGTAGCGAGGCTCGGCGGCTGTTCTTAAGTCTGTTTCATACACTTTTGTCTTAGTTCAGGACGACTGAGAACTACTACCTGACCGTTTGGCTCAATTCGGATCTAGGAAGGTAAGGGGGGTTGAACTTTGGCTCAATTCGTGTGCTCTACTGTCTTCAGATCTAATGAATATCATGAAATTATTTAAATTACAGATAGTTAGTTGAAATATTTTTTATTATTTTTAATTTGCAAGAATAATGTCAATTTATGTAAATATTGTAAATATGAATGATAAGATAATATAAAGTTTGTAGATGGACTTGTAAGAAACCAAGCTCATGTAAACCGTAGGGGGCATATTACGAATAAAGAAGAAGTAATCTTTGTGAAAATCTTAGAAATCCTTTGAAAATCATTAAAATCTTTGTAATCTTTGTTATTGAAATCTTGATGAACTCTTTGAGATATAATTGAAATATTTGTGAAATAATTGAAGCCTTTGTGAAATATTTTTAATCGATCTGAAATATGGGCGAAATATTTTAGCTCTTTGTGAAACTTTTGAAACCTTTGAGAAATCATTGTAATATTTGTGAAATGTATGTAAACCCTTTCTGAAATGTTTAAAAAGCGTGGCGAAATATTTGAAGTATTTTTGAAATATTTGTTAGTATTTGTGAAATTATTGAAATCTTTGTTTACTTACTTATTATTTCTAATTTAGCCAAAATTTTTACATATTGTGAAACTATTATATCATGTGCAAATTGTACCTTGTAATATTGTAAGCCTATGCCCCTACTCCCATCTAGAAAATGAAGACTCAACAGCTTCTGCCTATGGCTTTGGCCTATGAAGTACAAATATTATTCAAAATACACTGGTGTAAAGTTTCCGTCTCTTACGAAACATGTTAGACAGACTTAGGTTAGTCTTACATGTTTTGTAAAAGGAGGATGAATTTCAAAAACTTATGATAAATATACGGATATCTAGTTACACATTATATTAACTAACTTAAGATAAATACAAGAAAATTGAATTTATTTAATATATTTAAACATCAGACTGATGCACCATTTTGAGAAAAAAATTACCAATATCACTGGTGTCTCGCAGTTTAATAAATGCCACTATTTCTTCTCTTTCATTATGAAAATATTTTCGAACTTCTTTTCTGATCGGCTAAAATAATATATAACATTCCTATTACGCAATATCGATGGTTAAGACATTTCCAGTAACTATAACCCCTTTTCCAGCTGGTTCAGGACGAACGTTGTGGAAAATTCCTTTACCATAATAAGTGCCAAAAATTGTACCGTCTTTCCGTTTATTCTTAATTGGTTAAACATGTTTAAAACGTTGAATAATAATTTTTAAATAAAATCCTTAATCTTCGATATATCTTAGGTGGAGTCTTCACTGCCGGCTCCTCGTAGAAAAAAAGTCTTTTTCCGAATTGTAGGTAATGCGCGGTTTTTTCTAAAACGGTTTATTAAGAAGTCCGGATGATACTTTCAAGTTTTCTAGAAATTAATACCAGGTTTTCCGGAAATATGTTTAAAGAAAGTTTAAAAAATCGTATTTGCATATACTAGCTTGAACCATTGCAGTTTACAGTAAAATTTTTAACAGCAAAATTAAGCTCAAGGAAATTCTGAAAATTTTGCAAATAACTAAAACCATTCTGTCTCCTATAGTTGACTAGTTATGATTTTTCAAGGAACCCGGATTTTAAAATAAGGCGAAGAACCCAATTCTAAAGTTTTTATCTGTACCCGTGAAACTGTTAATTTTGCGAAAAAATATTTTGAATCTTAAAAATATTCCCTCAAAATTTTAAGTCGATCGGAACAAAACTTACCAAGTTACAGAGCTGTAAGTTACCGTACCTCCAGCGGAGCACACCAGACGCAGGCAGCAAGGGTCGCGCGCTGCGTTACACTATAGTTAAGGTCGTTCTTTGGTCATTTTTTCGTGTTTATTCTTATTCTCTTTTCGTAATTGATATGAAAAGCCCTCATCTAAGGAAGAAAAAGCCTCAGTTTACCGTTGGTCGTTGAGTAAGGCAGTTATATACTCGTGCAGTTATTTTGTGTCGCATAAGCAAGGCCGAATATAATGTGCACTTCAGACAATAGACCAGAATTCTGCAAATTTAGAAAAAAGAGGCCCTGGACTTTGCAGCTGCAGCAGGTACTCTGCTTTATGGAGCTGGAATCGATGATTCAGTGTAAATGAAAAAAAATGTCTACACTTTTTCCGTGCCTAAAACTTTAAACGTGTTTTTCTGAAAACTACATTTTTGAAGTCGGTGCACAATCTCTCTCAAAAAGTATTGCACCGATCTTCACCAAATTTGGTGTATACATTTGACAGATATATCGCAAGAACACAACGATCCTGTCGATCGATTTTTTTTTGCAATTTTACAGATACAAAATGGCGGATTCTTTTGTCGTTGTGTCTTAGGCATTCGTTTCATTTATCGAAATCTTTTTATTTTTTTATATTTTAGATAATCCATCCTCGAGTTATCGTGTGCACCGCAGAGCATCTTTTTCGAAGGCGTCTCCGAAGATCTCTTGGCAACGGCTCAATTTTTTATATATTTACACAAAAGTTTCAGAAAATATTCTTGAAATGTCACTTAAAAATGTACAGAAGTTTATAAATGAATTACTTTTACCGTTGCTTCAGGAAAAATCGCTAAAAACGCTTTTTGTTTACCCTCCAAACCATACCCCCCCCCCCTTAAAGCAGGTGCAATTTTGAGTAATTTTAAAAAAATACAATAACCTAGCCCCAATAGGTCATAAGTTACGGTCTACCTAAAGTTACTACTTTTGAGCTATCTGTCAGAGCAAATTACTTATGTTCAGTTTTTCCAAAATTCTTCGCTACCATTTGAAGCTACGTAAGTGGTGGTCATTTTTCATTTTTTAATATCTGTACTGTCGGCATAGTACTCTCAGATCATTGACCCAGCCATCAGCCAGTACTGGGCGAATTAACGATTATCTGCACTGCTGAACAGTACTGGGCCAGTACTGCGCAGACGGTAAACTGCGGTGGCCTACAGAATTTTCCACATGGGGTCAGTATACAAAGTTTTACAAAAGTGTTGTGAAAATAAATTTTTTTAAACGCGTTTTTTTTTAAGTTTTGAGCTTAAAATTTTGTTGCAATTTTTATGTCCGTATTCATATTCAGTGAATGAAAAAATACATTGCTAGACGCTTGTCGAAACTTCCCACCCAGGGAAAAAACAGCCGGCAACGAGCAACCTTGCCGGCGCCGGCAAGGTTGTTCGTTGTCGACACCGGCAGGCTAGCCAATACCCACTAAGTATAGTTTAAGTTGAATACCATTGCAAAATTAATTATATTACATAGAAAGCGTTTTAAAAATATCAAATTTAAATATATAATATAATATAATATAATATAAAATAATATGTATATATAAACTGTTTCCTAAATTATTAAGATATTTTTACATTTTTTCCCTTTATTCTACCCAGGTTAAAACGAAGTGTAAAAAAAATCGGGACACTTTTAAAAATGTGTAAATACTTACAAAATAAAAAAAAGATAAATTTACCATGTTTTAATCAATTTTAGTGAAATTTATAGGAATATGATTGTTCTGAATTTTTTTAAATCATGTCGTGAGTAGTTTTTATTTGAAATTTGGCAACTTTCTTGTACCAAGTGTGATCCGAGGGAAAAATTCGAAAAATATCGTAATAATTTGTCACAATACAATGAAGACTTGAATTTAAAATAGGCAAAAATGCTTTAAAGAATCTTAACTAATTCTAAAATTATTTCAATTTTTAGAAAACATGGAAATTTGACGGTTTTTTCTATGCTTTGCTCGGAAATTTACATTTTGTTTTCAACTTGGACTTATTTCTTGCATAATTTTATTACATCTTATGTCATTTTAAGTAAAAAAATCATTTGAATATTTAAAAAAATCAGGTACTTTAGAAACAGATAAAAAAATAAGCGTGTCAGTAATTTTCGCCAGTAGTGTAATTTTGCAATTTTTTCCCAATCTTGAATTATAATTTTGAATCGCGATTTCCATTTCTGACATATTATAAGAAACGATTGAACTTTGGTCTAGATCGTATTTTTGGATCGTGATTTTTATTTCTGACGTACTATAAGAAAAAATTATACCTTGATCTAGAACATATTTATAGCTTGTATAGAAAAAATTTCATATTTAATTTATGACGCATAATTAGAACGAATGCGATATTAATAATTGACATGCTCGATTTGAAAATATGAAAATATAGATTTTTGCATTTACATTTAAATTTTTTACATTCTCATCCTAACTGAGGGAGTAGTAATTTTTTAATTGTTGTTTTGTATTTTTGCATTAGAAAATAAAAGTACATTGTTTATAGAAATATGTCTTACGAGAAGTTTTTATCTACTGAGCCTCGAAGTGTTAATTTAAAAAAAATTCAGTATCATTATAATATTGATGTTTGAAGCACATAATTTTCTATATGAATAATTTTGTAATACTGAATATCGAAATTAAAAAAATATTTTAAAATACAAAAGAAAAATGACATTTTCTGGTGACACATTACCATTTCGCTAAATTAGAAGAGCTATGATTTTTTAATTATTATATTTGTAATAAAATGATTTTCGTATTTTTTTTCTTTAATTTTTGGTTCACAAGCTTCTAATTTTTTAATCTTCATACAAATTCGTACCGAAACAAAAAAGTAAATCCATGAATCCTAAAATTAGCGTATCAGCTTTATTGCATCTACCTAGAAAGCAATTTATTTTTGATTAAAATAATCCTATATCATTAACTTTTACTCTAAAAATATGTCGAAAATACGAATTATTAAGATAAATGATTAAAATCATCAAAATCCTCGAAAATATGATAAAATGTGTAAAAGTCCCTTAAAAACGCCATGGAATCTTTTAGAATGTCCCAAAAATCTTATAGGCTCTGTGTTATTGTTGCAAGGCTTCCGAAATTCTTTTAAATTCTTTAAAACCGCATGCAAATTTTTTGAACATCTTAGAATCCTAAAATTTATTAAAAATTATTTAAAATATTTTTGAATATTCTACATTCTGCGAATAGCCTCAAATATTTTAAATCTGTTAAAATCTCTTTAATCTATTTAAATCTAATAAAATTTTTTAGGAATCTTTGAAAATACCCTGAAATATTTCAAATCCCTTTAAATCTTTTGCAATTTTGCAAAGCTTTTGACTATATTCCTTGAAATTCATCTGAATCTGTAAAAATATTCTAATATCATATAAATCCTATTAAAAATCCTTTAAAATCTTATTTCAAAATTCTACGAAATTCTTTAAAACTGCAAGAAATTTATAGAAAGATTTCCAAAAGTTGAGCTTTTTTCTATATCTATCGAAATCGTATAAAAACCCTGTAAATTTTTTTTAAGTCTCTTGGAATAATTAAGAAAATCCTGAAAATGTTCAAATCCTATGAAATTCCTATAAAGTTTGAAAAATCCTTTGCAATTTCATTTTTTTATTTCTTTAAATTGCTTTAAACATTTGAAAGTCTTATTCTGTCAGTGTTATATGAAAAATAATTTTAAGAATGCGAAAAAATAAAAGAATTTTATTCTGTTTTAAAAATAATGTGTTTTTATTAAACTACCTTTGAAATTTGGCATTTGTTTAATTTATTGTATTATAAATAATAATATTAATTATTATTATATATATATATGTCCATATTTTCATATTTTGAGCAGATCTAATTGCTATTTTGTGTTATGAAATATTATAAATGATTCATATTAAAAGATTGTTATTAGATTTACTACAAAACATATTGTTATTATGAAATAAAATCATACTGTTTCATATCGTAAATAATTATTTTTAAACTTCTTTAATTAAACCGTTTATGTATAATTGTTTTCTGTTTTTAAAGTTATTGAATTTCTTGAATTAATAAATCAATTGACTATCAGGATTAAATAAAACTATTATCTGCTCTAGAGACTAGAGCAGATAAATATAAAATATAAATATAAATATAAATATTTAAAAATAAATACTTTATTTTTAATCACCGTGTAGTTTCTCAAAATATAGATTTCGAATAAAATATCGTACATCACTCTAGGTGGGCTAGGCAGGTCCTTACGTGGGTCTTAATTTATCATCCCGTAAAAACATGTCTAACAGTCCTTGTCTTCCAATATACTAATATTTATAGGAAAATAAAAAAATAATTAATTAATATTATAATAATAATAATATTTAATAAGTTTTTAAAAACAGTTTTCTTATATGAAAATTATTTTTATCTTTTTTTACTTTTGATTAATTGTTTATCCTAAAATATTGGATGCAAATCGCTTGATAATTTAACGATGTTTAATAATTAGCCCTCAAGTGCTGGATCCTCGAAATTTTTCGTTCCAACTGGAATGGGTCTGGCAGACCCGAGCAAATTTCAAACTGAAATATTTTCGGTCTGCAGTTCAGTGTCTTGAAAAAATAAATATTGTAAAACTAGATATGAAAATTAATAGTGTATGATAAATATTTTGCAACAAATAAGTTTACTTGTGGCAAAAAACTAACGAGACATTTCGTTAAACAAGAGTCTAGTCGACCATAACTGGAATAAATTTCCATAAATTTTTCCAATTTAATCATAGCTGAGTCGAATCGGATTAAAGACGATTCAATTAGAGCCAGCCACATCACTGATTTCCACCCTTAAATACGATTAACCAATGAACATTATTTTTCAGAAATTGGGAGTACCAGTAGAAGGAAAGGTTCGGGTGCAGCTGAACCTAAAGGTCGAAAATCAACCAAACATAGGAGCCGTGTCACAATTTCCGGACATAGTGTTTCCAATCATGTGGTTGGAGGAAGGAATTGACGAGTTAACGCCAGCGATTAGGCGGTGGATGTACCTAGCGACGACATTCGTCGATGTGGCGATTCCCCTTATCACCTATGGTGCAATTCTAGTCGGATTAGGAACTTTGATAACAGTCTTCATCAAGGCATATAACAACGTTGTATTAACACATGAAGCCATCGAGCTGGGCAAGCGAACCCTGAGAAGAGGTTCGTCCTTCTTGGTGAATGGACAACATCGACTTCTCATGGTCAAACAAGAATCCTACGTTCTTCTAACAGACGATGTTGATGATAGCAGAGTCATTGAGGAGCTGTGATGGTTAGGCAGTGAATTAATTCTCTATGAAATTCAAAGCGCTTAAAGTATTGTACATACCGAAACTGTACTAATCGCCAAACGTGTCTGCATTCTTGATGAATGCACGAGTACTAGGGTTGTCAGAAAAAATCTACGAGGGATGCCAATCCAAGAAACACCTGCGCAAGGTTTTTTCTATCATCTGAATGCATTTTGCAGTTTATAATTTTGTAAATCTTAAACGTCGTTTCGACTGAATTTAGTGATTAGCGAGTAGAAAACAAGGGACACTGGGCCACGGGAAACAAACTAAAAACACGGACAAAGGCCGTGTGATTTGATAATAATTTGTTAGAGTTATATAAAGAGCGATAAGGGATTATGGCCTTTGTCTTCCAATTTTTGGTTTTTGGTTTCATAAATCATCGTAGATGTGCGGATATGAAATCTGCGAAAATTCGCCTGTTCAGAAGGCAAACTTTACAAATATTTGTTGGAAAGACCCAAAATTGAAAGTAAACATAGAAAATTACAGTAAAATTATATTAAAAAGGAAATGTATAAAATCAGTAGTTTTTTCTAAGGAAATAATTTGCCGGATTGCAAATTTTTTATTCTCATATTACAAGTTAGGAAATTATGGCTGTGGAAATAAAGCAACGAAAAACTTTTCAAAGGAAATAATATAGAATTCTGTCGTTACCAGGTGTGCCATTCTTTCATAGTGGCATTAGGGAGGGAAATACATCACAAATTTAAAAGATCATAACATTTATTCTTAGATAAGAAGTGTACAAAAATTTATTTTTTAATCTCTTTACTTCTCTGCAATTCTATTATCATTTAAAAGATTAAATAACAAATCCAGACTTTAGAGGGAGATAGTTTCCCTCCTTAAATTTTGACATCATTACTTTTAGTTCAAATGATTTTTTAATGATTTTCTCATTTTAAAAAAACGCAAATCTCTAAAATCTCTCTGAAACTTTGTCAAAACACCCGCTGGAAATAAATTTTCCATGCGCTAGAAAAAATGTTCTGCTTGTGTAGGTATGACCGGGCACGAAAGAACGTTGGTGGCGTCTTATTTTTTTACTAGGTATAGTAAGTAGTTCGCGCTAAATTTGAAAGTAAATTAATTAATTAATTACTAAACAAAATATATTATAAGAAGGCTGCCCTACGGCGGAGTAGGTGTCATACACGTGCTCGATGCTCACTGTCTGACAAAATTAATGATAATTGTTATGTTGATAAATAACACACACGAACTTTGCTCAATTCTTTATTGACTTTTACGTCGATCCTGCTTAGAAAGTACATAACTTTTTAACGGGTGATTTTCAAACCTTTCTTGTAAATCTATTTTTTCCAGTCTGTGTTTCAAATCACACTGCGCTCAATAGAAAATGAGTATTCTTTTAACTATTGTGTATTAGTGAGTACATTTTTTCTATGTTTTATTTGTAAAAAATGTGTAAATTTATTGTATACGAATGGGTAATTATATAAAGATATATTTAAAATGTAGGTTTTTAAAATATTGTCGGTTATACTTAACAATTACCCTCTACCACGCATATTTATCAAAAATAAAGCAATAATTAAGAAGTTAAATTATGTCGACTTGGGTTATAATTTTAAATCCTGAATTTGTAAAAATGTAATTAAGATGATATTGTCAAAGCATCGCTGCAGAGACTTTTAATATCTCGAGCAAACTTATATTTTATTTTCTTTATTTTTAAATTTGTAACTGATACATAATAGTCGAGGAATATGCTATTGCAAGTTTTATTGTCAAATTCGAAACTGCCAGCAGTTATCTACTGTATGATTCTTATTATTTTGCGAAAGTAAAATATATTTTTTATCTAAATGTATGCGACTGGCAATTTTAATATTTGTAAGTAATAATGGATTTATGTGAAATTAATTATATGCAATGGACAATCAAATAAATAATTAGAAATTTTCTCGATGTCTTGTTTATTATTTCATTAAAAAAAAAACCCCTTAAGGAATTCCGGATATGATCGCGAGTGAGATAAGAAGTGATTGAAAAAATTACTGCATTTATTTCAATAATTTTGTTTAAAAAAATGGAATGGTTTTTAAGTAATGCTCAACTATTGCGAAGAATAAGTAACGAAAAGCTCAAAAATACTTCATTTTAACATAAAAGAATTAAAAACGTACAAAAATAATCTATTTAAATAATTTTATTTTGGATCAAATTTTTTTTCGTATTGCTTCATAATGATGTTTTGAAAATGGTGGAATGTTAATTATTAATGATTTGAGAATAAAGCAATAATTATCTAATGTAGGTTCTTTTTTATTTTACCGGAAATTAAAACAGTAATAAACAAAAATTATTAGGTTTCAAAAGTTTAGAATTTTGTTAAAATTTTAGGTTTTTAATTTTTAATTTTAAAACAAAAATATTGGTAGTTTAAAACAGGAATCCTCATAGTTTTGAGATCTGATATATTTAAAAAGTTTTAGGCCATTAACGTTTTTCACAGGAAATCGGTTATTTTAAACGAAAGTTATTAGATTTACAAAAGGATTTACAATAATAAACAATTTTCTGTTATTATTATGCTAGTGTGCTTTTTTCAAAATTGTTGTTCTTTTAAATAAAAAAATTAACATAATAAAATAATAAAATTTACGACATAAACGCACTTTGGACCGTTATTTTCTTTCTTTCAAAATTGCATTTGTTTTTGAAAAATCATTAGTTTTCTAACAAGATTAATAATCTTTAACAATTTTAAATTGCATGGTAAATTGTTTACCAACTAAAATCATCATAATTTCAATACAATTTCGAATTATGCAACAGTTTCTGATTATGTCAGGTTTTTTGTTATACATTATTGGTGTTTTTATTCAAAAATATTTTTGAAAAATGTGTCATTACATTTCTTCTGCAAAAAGATCTTCAGCTTCGCTCTGCTCGGTGTTTACCATATCTATGATGATAATACACATTCCTTGAATAATAAAAAAAATAATAAAATTTACAAGTTGAATTCATAATAATTAATAACTTTACATTAAATGGAACATTTTTTACAAAGAAAAATCATTATAATTTTAATGAAATTCCGAATCCTGGAACTATTTATGATTGTGTTAGTGTTTTTCGTTGAAAATTGGTATTTTTATTTTAAATTATGTGGGAAAGAAGATTTTTAGCTTAACAATTTTATGTTTTTGTTGGTGCTTCAAACCGGAAACCGATGTTTATGGTAAAAATCTCCCGGTCTCACCGGAAATATCGATATAGATTTCAAAAAAGATTTACAATTTTTAAAAAGTTTCAGGTTATCCTATCATTTTAATGGAAAATAAATTATTTCTAACGAAAAACATTATGCTAAAAATAACATGTACTATTTTAACCAATTTTTTGCGATATTAATGTTTTTATTCTAAAGCTGCTATTGTTTATAAAAAATCGTTAGATTTAAAAGAATATTGACCATATTTGACGAATAATAGATTATATTATGGTTTTCACTAAAAGTTTGTTATTTCAACAAAAATTGAACATAAATCTCTTTTGTGTCAAGTGCTGCTTTATTGGCTTTTGTGAAGGGGATAAGGGCGAGTAGATGCAGAAAAGAAATAACGGTGAGTGAAGGTAAAGTTGTAAGGGGTGAAAGTTAGTAGTTTGAAGAGAAAATTTGGTGTATGTCAAATTTTTGAGACTAGGACCAGGAAAAATAGTTGCTGGGAAGGAGGGGCAAGAGATAGGCGATTAAGGCGGGCATGTCAAAGAGCTTTGGGTAAAGTAGGATACCGACGAAGCGAAGTCCACAAACTGGCGCCAGAGGGCAACAGTCACTGGACGATAGAACAGAACAGCAAGTAGTAATGGCAACAAGAGCTGATGATGCTAAAAGCGTGCGAAGTGGGGGGAAGGGGGTTGATCGCAATGGCAGCAGCGATGAGGAAAGGTCCAAAAAGCCGACCAGGGAGCGCCTTAACAGGCTAGGCAGCGCGGGTTCGAATAGGAATTTGGACGAATAGCAAAAAAAGTCGAGCATGAATAGCAGTGAAAGGAAGGATAAAAGAAAAAAGAGGCAGGGGACGATAATTTAGAAAGGGACAAGGATAACAAGAAAGTTAGAATTACACGGAAAACACCAGAATAAGATATGAGAGTTAGGGGGACGTTTGAAAAATTGGAAGCTTTCATAAAAGGGTTGAGAGAGGAAACAAGAAAGAGATTGGTCGATATAAATAGGCAGGGAAACTATGTAAGAGGAAGTGAATAAGGTGAGATAAAAGTGGGAAGAATGGGATAAACGCTGCAGGGAGGAGAAAGACAAGGTGTGGGGTAAACCAGAGAGCACAGAGGATGGACAAAGAAAGGTTGACGAACAGAGAAATAGTGACATAAAAGAACTGGAAGAACGGATAAGCAATTTCGAAATTAGGAATAAACGTATGGGGAAACAAGCAAAGAATGAAGAAATAGTTATAGGGAATGAAAAGAACGTGCAAAGTGAAAATGAAAGATTGAAGAAAAGACTGAGTGAAATTGAAAGAAGATTGGAATGCGAAGAAAGGACAAAGAGGAAAAATAACTTAGTAGTTAAAGGACTGAAAGTGGAGAGTGAAACAGGCGAAGTGTATATAAAAAATCTTTTGAGAGACGTAAGAGCGCAGGTAAGGGTAGAAAGATTTAAGCGATTAGGAGGGGCGAAAGAAGGAAAAGAAGGAAGGTTTTTGATAAAAGTGCTGGGACGAATAATTAGAAGAAATATGGAAGAAAGGAAAAAGTGTTGAGAATGGTAGGGGGGAAGGAGACGAAAAAGAGTCTAGAGAGAAAGCAGAGGGGTTTCTAAACGGCAAATGGGGAAAAATTGAGGAGCAAAGAAGAGAGAAGAGAAAAGAGAAACGTAAAAATAACTTTCTGGAATGTGTCAGGTTTGAAGAACAAGAATAAACGAGTTTGGAGGGAGTTAGGAACGTGGGATGTGATTATGATGACTGAAACCTGGGCAAATGAGAAGGACTGGAAGGAGATAAAAAGGATGTAGCCGAAAAGTTATGTGTGGACAATGCAAGAAGCAAGAAAAGAACACGTTAGAGGGAGAAGGATGGGCGAAAGGAAGAAGTAGATGAGGCAATAGATAGGCTAAGAAGAAACAAGGCGACAGGACAAGATGGGATGGAGAACAAAGCGATAAAGTATAGAGAAGAAGGAGTTGGGGATGGGATGTGGAAGATCTGCAACAAGGTCTGGAAACTAGAAGAGTAGCTGGAAGAGTGGATGACAGGACTGGAGGTACCGCTTGTCATGAAAGGGGAAGGAAAGAAGGTAGAGCAATACAGGAAAATCAATCTCATGCCAGTAGGCTATAAAATATATGCAGAAATCTGAAGAAAAAGGTTGAACAGTCAGAGGGATGGGCGCTATAGAGAATATCTACGTACTTAACTACTTATTTAACAGAAATTTAGGGAGAAAGGAAGAAAAACTAGTCGCATTTTTCGTTGATTTTAAAGAAGTGTTTGGACTCAGTGACCAGAAAAGTGCTGTGGCAGGCAATGAAAGAGAGAGGTGTAGAGGAAGACTTTGTGGAGAAGATGAAATAAATTTGTACTGAAACCATGATTAGGGTGAAGATAGGAAAGAAAAAAGAACAGGTTTTGTAGACAGGAAGAGGTTTAAGGCAAGGGTGCTCGTTGAGTCCTTTACTACTTAATATGCTGCTCGCTGACTTAGAAGAGAAGCCAAAGGAAAAAGGGAAAAGAGAAACGGTTTTGGGTAATAGAAAAATATACTCTCTAGCATACGTGGGCGATGTTGTTCTATTAGCAGATGTTGAGAAGGGGATGAACTTAATGATTAGATTCATAGAAGAGTATGGTACAAAAGCTTTAACGGTAAACGTAGATAAGACAAAGGTGATGTGCTTCAGAAATAGAAAGAGCTAAATAAATTACGTTTGGAAGATGAACGGACAAAAAGTGGAAATAATGTAGGAGTTCTGTTACCTAGGTTTTTGGTTTAAGACAAAATGGGGAAACGAGCAGCTGAGGAAAAGAATTGAATGTTCAATGTTCAAGGTCGATTTGAGAATGAGGGTTTGGTTGTTTGACGCGTTATTCTGGGCGGTGTTGTGTTATGGAGTAGAGGTCTGGGGATGCAAGGAACATTGGAATATAGAGAGCATGATTAAGCGATTTTCAAAATGAGTAATGGGGTTATCTGGAGTTGCCCAGGATACATGTTCAGGGAAGAGTTAGGGAGAGAAAACATGGTTACTAGACAAATTAAGAGAGCATGGAGGTTTGAAGAGAAGATAAAAAGAAGAGAGAGAAGCAGAATAAAACAAGAATTTTTGGGCGAAATTCGGAAAAATGAGGTGAGAGGCAATTTGTGTAATTCAAAAAGGTAGGAAGAAAGAACAAAAATAATAAGGGTTTGTAATATACGAGAAGGGGTTATGGAGTGGCAGGACACAGAGTTAAAGCTATTAGTAAAAAGGAGAAGTAAGATGTATAAATATTATAGATTTGATACAATGGATGGTATATGATGGTGAAAGGGTTGACGGTACCAGAATATCTGCAAAAAATAAAAAAGGAAGAAAAATGAAGTAGGGTTGTACAGTTTATAATGGGAGAAGGAGTGAGGGCATGCAGATATTGGATGGATGAAAAGGAGAATCTATGTAAAGTATGTGGATACGAAGTGGACTCATGGACACATATATTAGAGAGATTTGCAGGAGATGAAGATGCACAGTTGAGTGTGGATTAGTGTGTGAGATGTATTTTGGATGGAAATGGAGACAGAGTGATGTGAATGAAGAAATTGGAAGTAGTAAGGAAAAGCAAGGAAGTAGGGCAGAGCTAAACGGGTAGTCCTGAGAAAGGACAGTCAAAAGAAAAAATTTGTTTTAAATTTTGTGTAAAATTCCTCAAATTTATCAAATTCTTTTTTTTTTTTAAATGTGCTTACAAGAATCATATCTATACGATTTGTGAAAAAATATGTGAAGAGTCATTCAAAAAATAAAATTAGATTGATTATTAGGATTGAATAAGAAATTGGATTTTGTACTTGCAATGCAGGCTAAAGACCAACAATTTAAGTAAATTTTATTAAATAAACACTTTTATCCTAACATTTTAGAATAAAAGTATTTAGCCTCGACGGAACAGTTGTTTATTTGTAACACATAAATAAAAGCCAGATTGAGCTGAAATCGACTACAGTTGCGAAATTCTTGAAAATATTTTCTTCTTTTATATTCCTAAAAGAAAATTCAGTCTAAAAATTAGATCTTGATAAGCTGCTTTTCCAGATTCGTATGACTCTTTATCCTATTTTCTTGCAGAAAGAGAAGGGCAAGTGAATATACATTTTTTGTATCACAGTTACTTATTTTATATTTAAGCAATAACAATACATATTGTGTAATCGTATAAAAGGATATCATACGGAAACTAGATTTAACATGCTTATAAAATTACATACATCATTTGACGATGATCGTTGTGATTATATACATATACATTCATGGAAATAAACTTTGGAGTACAAAGAGGCACTGGAATCGATCGTTTTACTACTTTCTGATTGACTAAATAGCAACTGATTAGTTGAACAATAAACACTCACTCAACTAAGATTATACGACTAACAGTTAAAGGTAGTTGAACACTGTTAAAGAATATTCCAGTCAAAGTCAAAAGTATTTTGTACGTGTTATATTACAAATTAGGAGAGTTCTTAGACTATACTTATATCTAATAAGTAAAATTTAATCCTTCTTGAAGTCATGATTAAAAAAGTTCGATTTAAAAAAGTGTAAATTGATTTCTCAATAGTTAGTTACAGAAAACGTATTTTCTTTCCCTTAAAATATTCCTAATTAACTTAATTTTCTTATTGAAATTTCGAATTCCTTACTGAAAAAAATTACTGGCAAGATTCAATATTGTGTTGAAAAGTTTGAAGGATCTTTTGCTTTATACACTCAAGTTTTATATTTGAGGTTCGAAGTTCGTAAATGTTTCACAAATTCTGGTTTGTGATTGCATCTCAAGTAGAAAATTATACAAAACATTTTTAACGAATATTCTTAATATTTTTGTATAATTCTTCTGCGTGAGGTCAGTCGAGACGATTTCGTTTCCTCGAAGAGATGCTTGCAAAATATTGATCCCGGATCTCTGATTTCTGATCATTGATCTCTTTCGACATTTTCTAGTTCCTAGGTTTTCTTATCGTTCAGTGACTTTTTAGTAATAGAGGAGAAGCTCGAGCAACGTTTATGAGCTGATTCAATATAATATCGGGCCCTCTCCTTTTCGTCTGAGGATAACAATGCCTTTCTTTTTGGAAAGAACAATTCAGTCGGACCTTTTACAAGGTAGGAGGTAGGTATTGATTAGGTGCAGATGGTAGGCTGCTCTGCCTGCAGTCACAAATTTCACCTGTATGTGTATGACCAGTTTGCTGGACAAAAGTTGGGAGTTGAGCTTCACTCTGTGAAGGATAACTGGGACTTGCTGTTTGAGCAATTGGTTGTATTATGGGTATGCGATTTTGTTGGGCGATTGGACGAATGGGTTGGGAAGATTGGGGAGGTTGGGAAGGTGGGGCAATAGGTGGGCCATATTCTAGGAAAGGTGTTAAGGTTTCAGAAGATGGCACAAACAGGCTGCTTGGTTCGGAAGGTTGGGCAGGTTGGGCAGATTGAGCAGGTTGGACAGGTTGGGCAGGTTGGGAAGATTGAGCAGGTTGGACAGGTTGGGCAGGTTGAGCAGGTCGGGCAGATTGAGCAGGTCGGGCAGGTTGAGCAGGTCGGGCAGGTTGAGCAGGTCGGGCAGGTTGGGCAGGTTGAGCAGGTCGGGCAGGTTGAGCAGGTCGGGCAGGTTGAGAAGGTCGGGCAGGTTGGGCAGGCTGAGCAGGTTGGGCGGGTTGGGCAGGTTGGGCGGGTTGATCAATAGGTTGGCCATATTCAAGGAAAGGTGTGAAGGTTTCCGAAGATGGCACAGGTAGGCTGCTTGGTTGCTCAGGTTGGACAGGTTGAGCAGGTTGAGCAGGTTGAGCAGGTTGAGCAGGTTGAGCAGGTTGGGCAATGGGTTGGTTATATTCTGGGAAAGATTCTAGGGTTTGAGAAGATGGAGCTGGTTGTCGGACTGGTTGAACTGGCTGAATAGGTTGAGCAGGCTGAATAGGTTTAGCTGGTTGAGCGTTTGGCTGAATTTGTTGTTGGAGCGGTCTGGCTGGTTGTCGAGCAGGCTGGAATGGTTTTGGCTGAGAAGGTTGATAAGACTGTCCAGGTAAACTTTGCTCTGGTTTTGGCAATGATGGATATCCACTAGCGATTTCATCAGTCTTGGGCAAGGGCGGTGATTGTATTGTTTCCTTCACCCATTGAGAGTCGACAATTGCAAAGGTTGCAACCTGAAATTTAAAAAAAATTGTAGGTCAATAGCCTATTTATGTTTAAATGCGCTTGTGGGAGGCAAAACTATTCCCTAAGCAATTTCCGAAAAGGAATTTTAAACAGTTTCAGAATTAAAGCTAAGTCTGAATATGCAATTCTCCTTCTACTTGGAAAGCTACACTTTCTTGCAAGAGAATGTCTGATAAGAAAACGTAGTTTCTACTTAAGAGTTAGTGAGCGCCTGACTATAATGTACTCTTTCCACTTGATACACTGATTCTAATCGAGAAACGAGAAACAAATCTTTAAAGCATACAGCAGGTACATGATTTTGATAAAACAAGTTATTCTCACCTGGTTGGTAGGAATACATCCAGTGTCTTGGCTGTAGATACCGGTGAGCTCATAAAATCCATCTCCACGATCACAGGCCAAGGGTCCACCAACATCTACTTGACACAAATTGTTGTTCACTTGTTGTGCTTTAACACAAACCAAGGAATCATCAACGTTCAACTGAGATTCAGCATTTTCCAGACGCTGTCTGCACTCATCTTGATTCAAAAGGTCCACATTGATGCTGTGCATCAAGGCTCCAGCAACGTTCACTAAAATAACAAAATAATTTTGAAAACAACTTTTTAGAAAGTATATTAAATCAAATAATAAATATTTTAGGGTCAAATATACTAACAAAATACTTTATATGTTAAATAAAAAAATTCGCTGTAAAAAGATTTGAGATAAAGATCAAATACTGTCGATTATCCGACGGATAAGAAAAAATGTAATCAATTTGATCAACATTCCGATTACATTTTGGCACATAAAGTATTTCACGTCCAAAAGGAGATTGCAATCTTATTTACTACCTTGAAGAACGATCTTTCCCCATCCAGTAGCGATACACTTTCTCCCTGGTGTAATTACAGGACTGTCTCCAAGACAGATGGTGTCAACATGTTGATCAAGTGCAACGGGATGTTCCAAGAAGAGAAGGGCGGTATCGTAGCTTGGATTTCCTGATGAGTATCCAGGGTGAGGGACAATTGAAGCAACGTTCACAATTTCGAAAGGCAAAGGTTCCTCGTGTTTCAGTTCGTATCCCAATTTCCACTCTCCAGTTTTGATCGAAACATCAGTGGGATTAAGTCTGTCAAAAAATGCTTATTAGAAACCCACTAAATTTAAAAAAGTTAAATTTACATATACGTGATCATAAAAGAGAATAAGAAGTTTAATTCATTAAATATAAGAGATATTGGATCATACAAAAAAGATTAAATTTGTAAAAATTATTAGAATATTTTTATTTTAGGGATCTTCTACCTCTGGCATTCTGACTTTGTATTATGTAATTCAGATCGTGCTTTGGCGCTTTTTTGTCCAAACATGATTTTTAATATTCCTTTTTTTTCTTTTTTCAAGCAGGATTTAATAATTATAAATTAAATGATAAAATATTTACCCATCGACACAGTGGGCGGCAGTTAAGACAACATTGGGTGAAACTATTGCCCCGGAGCAGAGTAACTTGCGATCTCGGCCGGAGAGAACCATTGCCTGCCATGTAATTTCGCCAAAGGCAACGTCCACATCGCTCAGACCGTTCGGACGTTGGACCTTTTAAAATAAAATCAGAGCGACATGAGACCCCAGAGAAAGAAAATGAAAGTGTACGCAAGCGAATTCTATTGAGACACGCTTCTGACAAACTAAACATGCATTCATCGACGAATATTTCACAGATTGACGCGAACTGATCTATTTTATATGAAATTCTATAGCGATGTCTATCAAGTGAACGAACTGTGGCCTATGACATGTTAAATCGAAATGTAAGCGAAATCATGCTTTCAATTCAGTTTGTATTCGTCATTTTTTTGAAATTTTTTTCCTCTCTTGTTTGTCAAATTTGCATCTTAGTTTTAGTTGCTGAGTTATATTTTAATGATAGAGATAATATCTGAAAAATTTAATTTTGTTTAATGGACAAACCTTAATTCTCATTGCGCTAAGAATAAAAAAATTCCCGGAATGGAGCATTAAAGATTAGGTCAGTTGTTGATGATTGTGATACAGGTCAAGTATTATTGAATGCTAATGTTAATTTTAATATATAAACAATCAATTAATTCTTACTTCATTTCTCAAACCGCACTGAGCTCCAGGAGTGTGTGGGGAGATGATGACTGGCTTCTCGTTGGTAGATTGAGAATCATAAGAGCTCTTTGGTGGCTGTTTCTGTCCGAAGGGATTTGTGAATGATGGGAAACTTGGAAAATTGTCAAAGAAACCAGGAGGCTTCGGAGTTGGCGAGGCAGGATTTTGTACTGGGGTACCAGATGGTTGTACGGGACTCTGTGGCCTTGAGAAAAGAGGCAAATTATCCTGAATAGACGTTACTATTTGCTGTCCTGATGGAAGAGAAGGAAACTGTGGAACATTAGAGAAATTGAAGGACTTGGAAGGTGGAGCTGTTTTCGTGGGCTGAAATGATTTTACTGGCTGATAGCTCTTATTTGGTTGCTGAGTTTTCGTAGGCTGATATTTCGAGGGTTGTTGGGACTTAGTTGGATATTGGGATTTTACAGGCTGTTGTGGTCTGATGGGTTGTTGAGGGAGGATTGCATCTTCAGAGTTAGATGAAGACTGAGAGTTGAAGGGCTGTTGAGGTTGGAAGGGTTGTTGAGGTTGGAAGGGTTGTTGGGTTTCAATAGGCTGTACTTGATTTGCTTGTTGGTTTTCAAAGGTTTGGTCAGGTTGGACGGGTTGTTGTGAGTCTAACCCTATTTCTGGTTGGCTTGGTTGTTGAGATTCGAAACTTTGTTCAGGCCTGATTGGCTGTTGAGTGTTAAAGGGCTGTTGAGGCTGGCTAGGTTGCTGAGACTCAAAAGATGTATCAGGCTGGCTTGGCTGTTTAGAGCTGAAAGATGGTTCAGGTCTGATAGGCTGTTGAGAGTTAAAGGGTCGCTGAGACTGACTAGGTTGTTGAGAACCGAAAGGCTTTTTAGGCTGGCTTGGTTGCTTGGAGCTGAAGGATTGTTCAGGTACGATTGGCTTCTGAGCGTTAAAAGGTCGTTGAGGCTGGCTAGGTTGTCGAGAACCAAAGGGTACTTCAGGTTGGTTTGGTTGTTGCGATTCAAAGGCTTGTTCAGGTCCTATTGGCTGTTGAGAATTAAAGGGTCGTTGAGGCTGGCTAGGTTGTTGAGAAGCAAAAGGTCTGCCAGGCTGGCTTGGTTGCTGAGAGCTCAAAGGTTGTTCAGGTCTGATTGGCTGTTGAGAGATGAAAGGTCTTTGGGGTTGGCTAGGTTGTTGAGAACCGAAAGGATTTTTAGGCTGGCTAGGTTGTCGAGAACCAAAAGGTACTTCAGGTTGGCTTGATTGTTGAGAATCAAAAGGTGTTTCAGGTTGGCTTGGTTGTTGAGAGCTGACAGACTGTTCCGGTCCCAATGGCTGTAGAGAGTTGAAGGGTCGTTGAGGCTGGCTAGATTGCTGAGAATCGAACGGTGTGTCAGGTTGGCTTGGGTTTTCAGAGCTGAGAGGCTGTACAGGTCTACTTGGCTGTTGAGCGTTGAATGGTCTTTGAGGCTGTGTAGGTTGTT
Organism: Druon quercuslanigerum; assembly: GCA_010014905.2. Lineage (NCBI taxonomy): Eukaryota > Metazoa > Arthropoda > Insecta > Hymenoptera > Cynipidae > Druon > Druon quercuslanigerum. The sequence goes on from JAAAKG020048740.1 coordinate 25,096, forward strand.
GAGGACGGAAAGGTGTGTCAGGTTTGCTTGGTTGTTGAGAGCTGATAGGTCTTTCAGGTCTGATTGGCTGTTGAGAGTTTAAGGGTCGTTGAGGCTGGCCAGGTTGTTGAGAACCGAAATGTGTGCCAGACTGGCTTGGTTGTTGAGGGCTGAAAGGTTGTTGTGGACGAATGGGTTGTTGGGAATTGAATGGCTGTTGTGGCTGAATTGGCTGTTGAGAGTTGAATTGTTGTTGTGGACGAATTGGATTTTGGGAGTTGAAAGGCTGTTGAGGTTGATTGGATTGTTCAGAACCAAATGATTTTTCAGGTTGGCTGGGCAGCTTTGCACCAAAAGTTTGTTGGGGACGAATGGGCTGCTGGAAATCAAATGGTTGCTGAGGACGGATTGGCTGTTGAGAGCCTATAGGTTTTTCCGGTTGACTAGGTTGTTGATTAAATGGCTGTTGTGGACGGATGGGTTGTTGGGAATTGAAAGGTTGCTGTTGACGAATTGGCTGTTGAGAGTTGAAAGTTTGTTGAGGACGAATTGATTGTTGTGTTTTCGTAGGTCTCTGTGGAATTTTGGTTCCTTGTTTTTGAGGTTTAGTTTTTGCGATGTTCAAGAATGTTGGGAAGCCCATTTCGTCAAATCCACCACTGTAGTTGGCTGGGAGGTTACCTGCTGGCCAAGGGTCAACGTAGTTCGGGTCACGACAACATTTTCCGATTATACCAGAGTCTGGGTTCTTGCAGGTCTGTAAAAAAACCATTTTTTAAAAAGAGTTTCCAAAAAGGAATTAAATAAGAAAATTATTCCGAAAAATAAATAATTCATAAAATATTAAGTATATAAATGACACGACAGATTAATTCCTTCAGAGAAGATTTAAATATCTTGCGAAAATCGACCGTTAATTCAGAATTTAGAATGCATGGTTTCCACATTCTCAAATGCCGAATTTCTCTTTAAGATCGTATTCCTTGCTTTTATTTCGAAATGAGTCACATGAATTTCAGATTGACCGGTGAATAACCTTCTATCTTTGTATCTTCATTTGATGTAGTAGTATGAAATGACGATTCAGGAATATTTGATGTTTATGAATTGACTCTACAAATATTATGTTTTCACAAACTTAATGTGTTGTATTAAAACAGGAAGTATGCTATCAATAAATATTAAAAAATTTAAGATATTTCTCCAGTTGTTTGCCATTTACATAATATATCGTTTATATTCTCACATAATAGCTTCAATTACTTACGCTCATAGGTGCTCTCCTTTCCAATTGCTGAGCAGTGTAGGTAAGAGGCGTCTCACTAATAACTCCTTGCAAAGTACAGAATTGTTCTTCAACACAAATTAAAGCAGCAGCACATCCTACTTGGGGCGGAATTTCTGGCGCTGGTGGAAAAGCAGCCTGGGGTCGTACACCAGTTGGTGTTGCATCATTAGCTTCTCCTGAAATTATATATTTATTTTGTAGAAAAGTACGATTTAATCAAAAATCAGTACTTTATAAGGAAGTAAAGGTCTTAATGGCTCTGTAATAAGTATAAAAAAAACCAGTAGAATGTAAATTCTATCAATTAGAAGGTTGAATTTAAGAATAAATTGCGTGAAGGAAAACAGGTATGCGGTTAGTGACTACCAAAAGCCAGAAGATGGGAAGATTTAAAGAATGGACCGGAATCTTGCTTTGGAAGGGAAATAAAAAGTTATTTTTAGACTTACCATCGAGTTCGGGATCCTGGGGTGGGTGAGAGAATGCGGGGACATTACTGGAAGGTTCACTGCCCAGGGGAGGCAAATATCCATTAGAGTCTGGTGCACCCTGTTCAGATGGGGCAGATTCTGTATTCAACCCACCAGTATTTGAATCTTCAGGTCCGAATAAGCCTCCGCTTGGGTACCCCAATGACGGTTGGTTTGAGGATCCTGAGATGGCATTCTCGTTGCTACCTGCTCAGAAAGTAACAATCTTATGATAAAAAAAATCAATTATTTAAAACATCGATTTATAAGCAGTGATGGTGTCATTCGAGTTAAATTTTAAGTGCATACAATATTCGGCATTTTCCCTCATGGTCATGTTAAATGATGAAAGAAAAGGTCAAGTCATCGCTATAAACTTTTGATCAGAAAAAACATTGCTGGAATAGAAGGAAGAGATTCATGAAAATATTTGCATTTTGGACCTTGGTAACCTTCTTAAATTGCCTAACATATTATTATTATTATTTTTTTTTTTTTTTGTTAAAAATAAAGAGGAAATAAATTCAAGAATTTAAATGAACAAATAAATAGAGTTTTATAAAATAACTTTAAGAAAAAGGGTTGTCAATTTACAAATTCAGTATCATTTCAAATCAAGGATTTTATTTATTTTGTGCGAAATCATTCCAAGCTTGTGAAACGAGGTTCCATTGCGAAAGTATTTTTTGTATCCAAGGGTTAAGGACCCTCGAATTCTCGTAGTGCCCTTACCATATATAAATGGCTGACGTAATTTTCGAGGAATCCTTTCTGCAAACTTTCACCGTTTCTAAGGAATTATTTTTGTGTAGCAGAAACAAAGAAATGAATGATAATCAATCAAACTCTTTGACAAACTAAATTCTTCATGTCTAATTCCTAGAGTTCTTTTGAATGTATGCTTTAGAGATAAACTAATCCTCCGAAAAATAACAAATTCCATCTGATGTTACTAAGTGGTATCATAAAAAATTATTTTACCTGGGCCGAATTCTGGATTCTGTTTTTGGTTTACTTTCAACGTACAACAAACTTCGTAGTTTAAGTTGCAATCTTGTCCCTGAAAAAAATAAGAAAGAATGTTGGATCAATAACAATCTAAAAGAAGTAAAGAGAAATATTTGATAATTCTTGAATTCATAAAATAATTGAAGAGGATTTAAATGTCGTTTGCCAATTGTAGCTCAATAAGGCAGCCAGTTGACATTAGTGTGATAATATTTGTTTTATTCAACCTTGCCTGTCTTAATTATTCCGTATATTTGCGGTCATCCGTACCTGCTTACAAGCACATACTGTGTTCTTTCGAGGTCAATTTATTTTTCAAAGAGACCGCTGACAATTTTGCGGTCCAGGAAATAGTCTTCATTTTATTTATAGTAAGTTGTTAACAGCATTAAATAAATGTCCGTACAAAACAGCCTCATGCACATGTTGCGATTTGGTCAAACATTTGCTAAAAATCCTTGCGCAATGAAGTAAATTATTACTTCTGCTAATTAAATTAAATTTACATATATTTTTATTGCTGACTCGACATCTCATCTTCTTTGATAAAAATGAGGAGAAGAGAGATACAATTTATTCGGACAAAGAGATGCTTACTTTGAGAATAAATCGTGAAATTAACGAACCTCGGGGAATTGATGTGCTTCGAGGCAAATGAAGTTTCAATTAAATAGAGTCTCTTGCGAAGGTCGGTGTAAATTAGAATTAATTTGAATCCCGTAAATAGCGAGATTTATTGATTAATAAAAGGTCCTTAATGGAAAATGTGGTATATAGAAAAGAATATTTTTTTCTCTTGCTTCTTGATTCTTAGGATCGTAATACGTAAACCTATTTACTTTGAGGATGTTTGCAGATCGTCAGATGTATAATTCGGTAGCATGAAGATAAATAGAGTTGAGTAATCGCGTGCAGATTTCATAATATATAGCACTATGTTGAGCGCCATGCAATAAATAAATTACTGAAGGTTATTGAACGACCTTAAGTCCGTTGAACCTATAGAAGGTAAACCGGTATTGTACTGAAGAAAATAGGATATTCCAGGTAGATGTCCTTAGGGTGTCATCACACGCATCGTCTTTTGGTCTATAATTTTGAAGTCTCAAGGTTGATTTTGATGGAAGTCGAAAAAAATAATCGTCTTTAGTTTCGCCTGTTTATGAAGACCATTCTTCCAGTTTTCGATCCAGATTGTTTAAAGGTCACAAGATAATCATAATTATGTAAATTACTATTCATGAAACCGTCTTCAGATAATTATCAGCTTCTGTCTTTAGCGTGCACGAATGACAGTAAATGTCAGCATTTTTTAACTTTTGAGATAATTTTTATTATTGAAGACACAAAGATAAAACTGGGACAATGAGTATGTCCTACATTTGTTTCCAGTTTAGTATTTTCTTGTATTAAATATTTCATTCATGAACAAATATAACCGATGACTAATAAAGAATGAATATTAATTAAGGCGAACTGAGGAAGTAGGCGAATTATGAATTTACAAACATCTTCTCACGAGATCAAAGTGCGCGTCTATATCTATCGGTTCTGTGATGTCATCCAAATCATTTACCTCTTCGCGTGAGCAAAAAGTACATAAATTAATGAAAAGCTTTATGTTTCTTGATTTAATTTCCCCTGATGAAAGGTTGAAACATGAATTTATAGCTAACAAAACGTGATAATTTATAGATTTTGGAAAATGTGGTGTTCTGTAGACACTTGCATATGTAACAATTTTGATGATTAACTAAATTACTTGCCTTTCAGGTGAACGCAAATTTATTTCTCCGCAAGGTGAAAGTCAGAAGAATGTTGATTCTTATTCGATATATTCATTGGCAGAATTAATTGCCTATACCTTAGAGGGGAATTTTTTAAGTAATTCAGTTGACAAAATAATTAAAATTAAAATTGTTGTATTATAGGAGCTGTGATTATAATTATGATTACCACATTTTATGCTAGTATATAGTCATGACAAGGATCTTGGACCTATCACCGAAACTCAACATGACAGATTGAATTCCTTAGAGCGTGTATAATTAATTTTTATTAGAATCCTACTTTTGGGATGTTAACTTTTGAATCAAATTTTGCAAGTCAAATGATTTGACAAGAATATCTTAGCTGTTATTATAATATTTTTGCTGTTTTACGAAACATCGTGTTTATTTCGTCCTTTGTGTATTATGGGTCGACAAATTTATGGAAGTAGGTGAAAGCATTTTATAATACTGAATTTAGAGGATGCGAAATATATAATATGAGGCTCTTAAGTTTTTTGATCCTTCAACCTTTCATGCTGAGAGGAGACAGTTTATTTCAAATGTGACAACCAGTCTACGATTTAAACTTTTAAATTAATTGCATGTAATGCAAATTGGAAATTTAGAGTGGAAACAATGTCGAATTTAAGTTATGGAACCGGGTTTATGGAATGTAAGAGAAATAATTCAGTTTTGAAGTAATTGATGCGTTTTTGTGTCCCTGAGGAAACTTTCCATTGGTGACAAATTCACAATTCTAAAAATTTGGAGATTTCTAACATTTATTATCTCAAAACAAACAGACAGATTTTGCATATCTTAATATATCTTTTGCACTTTCATAATTTCGTAGAAATCAGTTTTTAAATTATAAATTATCCAAGTCTCATAAATCAATTTAGATAAATGGAATTAAAACGAATCTATTGACTTATGACAATAGCGCGTTCGTTTGCTGTCTTATAAAATGTTAGCAATTTATAACCTTAACAAAATTTAATCATTTGAATAAAACATTTAAGTATTAGATTGAGGCTTGTTTTATATGGAAGAAAATAATGGAATAAGGTAGTAATAATTCGTATTTTTGGATAAGTAGCAAAATTAAATAATGAAAAATTTCAGTCTTCGGATAAAAGGATGAATTATTTGAAAGGTCAAATAATTTTTGTATTGTCACTTGATAGATTTTCTACTCTTGAACATTGTCAAGGTAAATAATTTTTCGTTTGGTATACAATAAAATACTTTAAACCGCTCTCCATCACAGAAGCAAAAATTTATGCAAAAATAATTCTGCATACAACAAATATATTGCATTCATCTGAAGATTTGGATAAATCGTGTTGAAGTACTCGAAAATATGATTCATTACACAAATTTCCACAAACTTCTGAAACACAAATCTTTCACTAGTTTTGTTTACTCTACTCAGAACCTTCAAGGATTGCATTTTTTATGTGTTATAAAAGTCTAAACTGCACCAAAAAGTTTTAAAATAAAGTTTAACATTTTAGAAAAAGAAAATATTTAATAATATTAAAATTTCTTATTCAGAGAAAGAGTTATATAACTATAAAAAATGAAGTTGCTGATTAGTCGGCTTCCCCCACGAGCACGGCGTAGTGCTATTTAACGGCATTTCAAATCAAAATAAAAAGTTTAAACAAATATTTTAAATGTTTAATCACCTACTTTCGTCTCTTTTTCTAGAAATTTTAAATTAAACTTTGAGTATTAGGATAAAAATCGAAAAAGTTAGATTTGTTTTCTTTATTTTTAGAAAGTGTTACCCTGAAGCATGGAGAAGGAAAGATGATTCCTTGAGTAACCTTTTAAATTTTGCGAAGAAGAACCTTCTAAAAGAGTACGGTCAGTGAGACAGGCTAATCTGCTGGTCCTTGTTGAAATAGGAAACCTGAATTTAATGATACCTGAATTTCTGACTGAAGTAAAATATTCAAGGCCGCAGAAGAATGTCCTTGAAAGATCAATTTCAAGTCATAATGTGAAAAGTGGAAGGTAAAATTTAATAAGAAGATTTCCCTGTTAATATGGAGTGCAATGAGGAATCAATAGAAATAAAATAAAAATGACAAGGTACTGGTTACTAAAAGTTCGTTTCCTTTTCTCGATGGCTCATCATGTTACGCAATCGATCAGGTTCGTTTCCCATCTCGAAACCGTTCGTGTCGATATTAATAGAGTTCGATTACATTATTATTTACGAATAGGCCAAAGAATATAAAGTTGTTGTCAATTTTTTGGCCAAAAAGACAAGTTTTAAAAAATGTTAAATTTTCAACAAAGAAATTATATAAAATTATTAAAATGAAATATTTGAAACAAAACAGTTGGATTTTCGTCATTAAAAGATGACTTTAGCAAACTACTTGAATTTTTAACGAAATAATTAATTCTTCAACAAAATAGATGGATTTTTGACTTAATAATGAAAATTTGGATCAATAAAAACATGAATTTACAACCAAACAATAAAATTTTCCAACGCAGAATGTCGAATCCCTCAGTGGAATTTCCAGCCAAATACTTGAATTTTCAGGCCAAAAGGACGAAATTTTTAGAATACAGTGATGAATTTTCAACCAAAAAAGTAGACTTCACAACAAAATAATTGAACTTTCAACAAAATACATGAATCTTCAACTAAAAAATCATTTTTAACAAAAGTAGTAGAACTTATGATGAAGGTTTTGAATTTTCAAACAAAATTTTAAATTTTCGATTAAAAAAGATTAAATTTCAAACCTAAAATAAAATTGTTAAATATGGTTTGAAAAACCTAATTTTCAGCCACAAAAAAACGAATTTTACGCAAAATAGTTATATTTTAAAACAAAAAGATAAATCTTCAACCAACAAAGAGATGAAAATATATTTTTAAGAAACTATTTCCACTTTCTAATAAGTAGTCGAATTTTTTACAAAAAAGGGTGAATTCTCGATAAAAAATGTTAAAAAAAAAGATTTCCTCTTAGTATTGGTTTTTTTTTTTATTTGAAGTCATTAAGAAAATATCTTTTTAAGAAGAAAAAAACGGATTTTCTAAAAAATAATTACATTTTATACCAAAAAGATTAACCTTCAATTAAAAATGGATATTTAACAAAGTACATAAAATTCTCTACCAAGTAGTTGAATTTTCTATCAAATAATATGAATTTTTAATGAAAAACGTAATAGTTGATATTCCAACCAAGACTCATTAATTTTCATCCAACAGTTGCATTTTTGACAAAAGAAGGTGAACTTACTGGCAAAATAGTTGAAATACGAATCGACAGTCTATGAAAATAAGGAAAAAAGAGGTGTTTTTGAAAAAGGGTAGGAAGGAGTGTGAAGTCAGCCTAAATGCCTCGTATCGAAAGCTATACTCGACATCAAAGAGAATCAAAGGCGCCAAAGTCAAGAGTCTCGGATTTCATAATTGTTCGCACCAGAGTACCATCCGCTGACATAATGAGCGTTTACGAAGGAATCACGGTTGCGTACGTTTTATAATGTATGCATCATTACGGTGTAAGCTGGCCGCCTATCATACGGGTGTCCCAGTGTTAGTTCGTAAGGATGCTCTTTACGATGGCATCAATGTGGGAGATTCTTCCTGATTGGACCATCGGCTAACACATGACATAACACCACTTTCGCCGATCTATCACGCTTTGCCTGATGTACAAAAAATAAATGACCGTTTGAATGATCCCTGACCCTGCTGGCGCTGGGTCTTGTTCGCGAATTCAATTTTCACTTTAGCTCTTTAGCTTGATCACTATCGAGATCTTCCAAAAATTCTTACCATGAATTATTACCAAACGAGTTCTGACATGCTACCAAGCATAACCATCTAGGAAGTCTGCAGAATTTCTGTCCACGACTTAAGAACCCTTTGTTCTGTGACAATGGGATTTTTAACGCCTTCGAGAGTTACAATCAAAGATCAAAAGGAGAGGTTATGTGATTTAATTACTGGTATTTCTCCATTTTCAACTTGTCTATGAGAATGATCGATTGACTTGTCTGGGGCTGTTTAAAAACTACGTCATACTGCTAGGCATGGGGGGAGGGGAGTTGAACAGGTTTTATGAGGATTTGTGACGTAGAGGAGCGCAGGGTTTTACCCAGAATATTACATAAAGAAACGAAACCATAAATTTGCTTTTTTAAAATTCTAGGAAAATTGATACACTAAACTCCCGATATAAGAACCCCCGGTTTACAATATTTCTAGAAGGAATGCCTCTTTTTCCCCTGTTTTCAACGAACTTCCGTTTTTTTTCTAATTTTTTCGCTTAAATCTGGAATAAATAAATAGAAGCCAATAGGAACATCACACTATTTTGGGTTAAAAGTTCATTCTTATTAATTAAAAAGTCTATTATTACATTTTTGGTTCAGAATTCATATTGTTTAGCCAGCAATTTTACTATTAGGTTAAAATTTGAACTACTTAATTTTTTATTACTTTTTTGACAGTTCTACTACTATTTTAAAAATTCAGTTTATTAATTAAAGATCTATCTCTTTGGCTTATCTCTTTTTGTTTTTGACAATCTAACTATTTAATTGAAAATTCGTATTCTATTGGTTGAATAATGAACTAGCTTGTTAATAATTCATTTCCTCAACTAAAAATTAAATATATTATTTTTTGTTGAAAAATAATCGTTTTAATTTGCATATTCAACTATTTAAAAAAGAAAATGTTATTGAGAATTTATATTTTTTGTTGAAAATTTCACTATTTGGATGAATGTTGAACCCCTTTGTTAAATATTCATTTTATTTGATCAATACTAAACTATTTTTTTTTAACTTCGCTTTTTTCTGTCTGTGAAAAATTGAATAATTTAACTAGAAATGTAGCTATTCAATTTTTTGGTTATAATTTATTCTTTTCAGTTGAAAATCCAAACATTTAATTTATTTTAATGATTCATCTTTTTTATTTAAAAATTCATCTACTTATTTGAAGTTGGAACTAGTTGGCAAAACATTTATTTTATTTGTAAAATATTTTACTATCATTGCTTGAAAATTCGTTCTTTTTTGGTTGAAAAATTTATTATTTACGAAGAAAAATCAAATATTCAGTAGAAAGTCAAGTTTTTAGTGTAAAATTCATATTTTGGGTGTAAAAATTTTAGTCTTTTATTGATTTATTTTTTGTTAAATGCGACTCTTTTTTATTTAAAATTAAAATCTTTCTTTGTATAAAATATCAACTATTTGTTCTTATTTGTGACGACACCCTGGGTAATGATGTGCGACGAAGAAGGGGAGGGGGAAAAAGTATTTAAAATAGCGTGAGGTAATTTTTAAACAACCCATATTTGCTTTCTTAATTTAAATTAGTAAAAATTTAGTCTCTAATTATTATTAAAAAAATGTAGGTCACGCTACTTGATAATTGACAATTAGTTCAATTTTACAAGAAGTCACCCATAAATTCGATTAAAAATTAGTTTGACCTAACTGGTAGTTATCTCAATTTAACGAATTTACAAAGCAAAATAAATCTAAGCTTTCTTTACAATCAAAAGTTTAGGTTCAAATTATTTATTGAAAAATAGCGTCATGGATTTTCAAGTTCAGACAACAAAACAAAAAATTGCTAATTATAAGGAAAAAATATATTTCTTCCAACCTTTTCCAGACTGTTTATTCCGAATTATAGAATAAAGTTTCGCAATCGGACCGAATCCCTCATCAGAATTTAAAAATAATTTAGAAAGAATTTCTTATAAGAAAAACTTGAAGTCGTAAAAAAGGGGTTTCCTTATAAATACTTTACATAAGATTGTGTGATTTATTTAATCGATATAAGATTCTAAATGAAGCAGTAAATGCTTATGAACTTTAAGTATATTTTGTGATTTTTTATAGTATGATATAACCTTGATTTTTTTACGACGTTGCTTTATAACATAAAATTGAAGCTCGAGAACTTATATACACACAAATCTGAAATATATTACGTAGGAAACGCCTTTTACCGAATCAGGAGTTATTTACAGATATATAATGTAGGATTTCATAAACTATTAATTTAATTAAATATTCTCATTAGAAACATAGTAACGATAGGCTGAATACTAAAAAAATGATTTATTCGACTGATTTTTTTATTATGCTTTTGATGTTTTCAGAAACCCTGGTTACATCTATTGCAAAGGTTAATAAATGTTACATAGTTCTCAAAGTCAAAGATAAACCTTGCGGTTGGAACGTATATTATTGGTCAAGTCCGATAAACAACAAACTTTGAAAAATAAAATAAATTACATTATTCCTCTTCACTTGAACTTGTGCAATATTATTTTAGCAGTAAGAATTTCGAAAAGTCGACAACAGTCATACTTGAAAAATTTTGTAAACATGTTCCAGTTGTACCAAGAAACTTGCAGATTATAGTAGACATTTTTCTTATTATTGTGCTTTGTTATAATTTATAGATTTTGATCAGAAAAGTGATAAAAAAATGTTTTATAAAAATCATTCAATAATTGAATTTAGAACATTTGGATTCTTGAGCTTTTGAAGATGAAAGAAGAAATTTTTATACATTAATCTATACACTAGGAAAGTATATTTATTCTATAGAGAATTATGTAACAATAAACCAACTTCTAGCTGTAATTTTCCGAGATATAAGATCAGGTCTTTTTAAGCAGCGCTAATAAGTCACTTCTTAATCTTATAATTAGACTTCAGCCCCAAGATATTTTTAATTTGGTACTTGTCTTGTGCATATTTCACGAGAATGTTATTACCATACCTCATACCAATCTCCGATGCATATGATTGACATAATTTTCACCCGAAACAGGATCAGATTATAGTACCATGCAAACCAAATTAAATGAGGATTTTGTAAGAAGCTCTTCCAACCTTGTGTTAAATTTGCTTTCTTATACGAAACATTTTAGTGCACAATTGTACATTCAAGGCCAGGAAAAATGAATAATGAATCACGATTGCAGATTCTGATAAATGAAACGAATAACACATAAAACATTTCTGATTTAAAAATTAAAGATCACTTTTAAAAACTTAAAATCGAAATCTAAATAGAAATTGTCAGAGAGGCTGATGTTATTTTCTGGATGCCATGAACCAAGGACCTTTCTTCAGATACGTGATCAGACCATGGGATCGCGTTTAAATTACAATCTTCAGGCCTTTGGTCACCCTGCAAACACATTCCACTTTCTCCTGACCATTTACCATTTTATTAACTCAAGCATCTCGTTGCACTGTAACTGGTATAATCGCATCTTGGGGGAATGAAAAAACTCGAATTCTTTTCTAAAGAAAAAGTTCTTCAGATCCTACTCATCTTTTTTCAAATCAGCACAGCATCTCAAGAGCTCGGTCGATTTTTTGCGCTATTTCAACACGCTCTTGTGCAATAAGGCGTACTAAATACAAGTGCGAAATTAATGAGCGCGGTAATAAAAAGGAATCTAACAAGTCATTTTTTTATTTCTCATGATTCCAATCTTAGGTGTAATTTTCCTTAAAGAAAATATTAGCAAATAGCAGATGAGAATGAAGAAACTTCTGCAGATAATTCTCTTTATACTGGACTGATTACGCAACGTTTGTTTTAATTTCAGTGGCGTAAGAGTGATCGCTTCCAGCAAGAAATCGATCGCATCCAAAGAAATTTATGCGCGGAGTATTTACACATCAGAAATTGTTTTATTTACAATTTAAAATATGAGTAAAAAAATTATATTAAGAATAAAGATGCTTCATGTGAGACAGCTACTTGAAATTAGTGTTGAATTCATCGTTGAATTATGCCGACAATAAATGTGCGAGATTGTCACGTGGGAGTTATGAGGTCGAAGGTACCCAGTAGCTAAAAGCCAAGGGGCACCCATTAAAATGAGAAAACGCAATACCGGTTTAGCCAATATAATCGTTACCACTGTCTTAATTAACGCAATAAATTTTGCACATTGGAGAGGTTAAAATTTTATTTGAAAAAAAAAGTGAAAACAGCGGTGTGAAATTTCTTCACATCATTGAGCAAATTATAGACGAATTTCAACACATTTCCAAAGTTTTGCAAGGAAGTACTAAATTTAATTTGATAATTTAAAAAATTTTAATTTTGTATTAAAAGGTTACGAAAAGAGATTCTACAGCCTTCGAATATTTTAAGATCACGTTTGAAGACCGGTCGAGAAACTGAGAGATACTAAAGTTGATAAGAATCAACCTTGAAGTCGCTTCTGGAAGAATTTTAAAAATTCTTCAAGATCACGTCTCAACTATTTTAATGTTCTGTTAACTATTTAAGATCCGATGGAAAATTTTCTTGGTAAGCGGATTTAAGCAAAAAAAAGATGGACTATGCAAATTTGGAATCGCGAAAGAAAAACGTTTGTGTTGAGTTGTGGAGTTTATTGCAGATCCAGCTTGTAAATGATCTCCTGGATTCTAAGTCGTTTCGCTCCCACGCGCGTTTTGCAATTACTTTATAATGTCCTAATACTTAATACGGACCATTGTGATTCACACAATGAGTAATAGACACTCACTAAATTAATACGGCAATACAGAGATTGGGGCTGTGCAATCAAAAATATACATTGCGAAATCTATTTATAAATGACAACCATCTTCTTGTAGACGCATTATTTACTCGCGAAATAATTCAAATTCAAAATTCATCCAAGTATCCTCCCATTTAAATGATTTATAGGCTCTTCTTACATATTGCCAATAAACATTTCTTTATGTCTGAAAGTCGAAAACGACGTACGTGCCGCTTTGGAATTTCATTTTATAACTCCTTTCGCTAAATATATGCAATTTTCGAAAACGATGCCGAATTAGTATTCAGAATTTCGCTGTTGAATTAACAATCGAGAAATCTATCCTTACGTCGTTCGAGTTTCCTTAGATTTCGCCAATAAACTTTGGACACCAATTTATTTATTAAGGATTCATTCGATTAGATAATATAAATTTAATATTGGCAAGAAATGATTTGGGGGAAAAGTGAAACGGTAGTCCTTTAAATGAAAACGAAAGTAAAGAAAGTTGAATATCAAATTCTGACAAAAATGATCTCCGAATATTGTATAAATTATGGCGCAATCGTTTTTAAATTGTTCGCGTAATATTTTTGCGACAGTTAGTAACTATTTCAGACTTAAAATATGTATTTCGTTTTGTGATTTATGATTTAAAGTGTTCTTTTTGTTGGAGAATATTTTTCGCACTCTGTGAGGGCAGAATAACTATTATGCAAATGTAGATTAGTTTGATAAGGATCTGATAATGATATTCGATTTAGGAAGCGTGCCAAGTGAATTTCTAAAATGTCGTGTTGCGTAATTCGATTCAGTAGCATTATTAGACATTGGAATGAGTTCGATGATAGGCATGAGACATTCAATTCGTAATCGACACTCATTCTTTGCCATGGAGATCATCTGATTACCATAAAGATCGATCTTTCTATATTCACGCGTCATCAACAAAACCAAACCATGACCTGTTATCATAACCAAGTCGAAAGGTCTTGGAATGTCCCTCATGACGTAATAATATCTACCTTGAGTCTCAATCCATTTTAACTGTGTGAACTTTCACTCCAAAGGAAAAAAACAGATTTTCGGACCCGGCGCCAAATACTCATACCAGCAAATGATTTCTGATCGTATATCATTTCTCCGAGACATTGGATTCTCGAACATTACGAAAGCGAGAAGATCATTACGGAAATCATAAAGATGGAATTACGGACATTCCTGTTTGTTGGGATAAGTCAAATGAACAAAGCTTTTTATTCTTTGAGTTTCAAAAATAGCTTTTGGGCTTGCGAAAATTTATTATTATTGTTAGTTATTACACTTGAGAAAGGAAATCTTCAATTTATCGTATATTTGTTTTAAAAATAAAGATTTTCAACGGCAGGAGTTGGAGATTCTAATTATTTGGCACTGATTCGCTTGTCGGGTTTAGAAACGGTCTCAGAATGAAACTTGGGTGTAAAAATGATAAAGGATGCAGTCAGAAATCATAGAACCGAAATAGGTCAAAGACTTTAAATCTGCATAAAGATTCCAATTGTGCGATCAATCATTCTTGCGTCCTCCTACAAGCTGTCTTTGGCCGAGTTTTTGAGCCCAAGGCTAATTTTCTGAATTGATTCACGAATTGCTTCCATTCATACACCTACTCTTATCACATTTGCAGATATGACGTAGAGCATATGGTACGTCTACCTGCATAGCCACTAGGCTCAGCTTCCTGATCTTTTATCTCGACGCATTTTTATCTCAAAATTGAGACTTAAACTCCCTCTTCTAGTTGCGCAAATATCGCGATTATACGCGAATTATTCTAATTTAAGTCACTTAGGCCTTATCTAATAATGTAGAAGTTAAACGCGATCGTTTGAGTAATGCGAAAGAAATGGAAATTCCGCTATTGAGGGTTTCAGTTTAAACGACACACGGATGAATTGTATGCTAATTTATGTTAATCCTCTGCGAATGAAACGTCATTAAACCTTTAATTGGTAACGTCTAAGATTTTACTCCGATTGCCTCTTTAATTAGGAGCAATTCCTTTCCGATATGAGCAAATCGAAAGTTCTCTTAACTTTAGATATTGACAGATTTTAAATTAAAAATTGCGAATAAATTCATTTTGAATTAAAAATTATTATTTATGGGAAAAATATCATTCACATCGAAGCTGATTATACAAAATTTATATACTCAGTAAATTTTAAAGACTCCCGAGCAGTCTCTCAATCTTATATAAATTTTATCTGATACGTTTCTTGCATAAATTTTTTGCTTGTACATATATTTTTATTTGATCTATCTATTATATCTATCTATCATCATGAAATCGTTGGAATTTGAACTGTAAACAATTCTTTTGCTGAAAAAAATCTAGTTACTGCGTGCCTATTTTCTGATTATTCCAATATCGGAAAGTACCAAAGCCTTGATATCAAGTTCCTAGATCTTGGGGAACCCCGGCGTCTGAATATACCGATTACGGTAATAGCTCATATCTCATTTTTCGTTCGACAAAATCCTCATAAGCAAGTTTGTATTCAGCTACTAACTCCGAGGATTAAACGTCTCGTAGGCAAATGGAATAAATAATTTTTACGTACATAATATGTACGCATAATTACGCATGCAAAAAACAGGAATGATGGATCATTGAGTTATTATTGACTTCGTGGATTTTTATCAACGATTGTTTGGCTTGCGACATAAGCTTATAAATAATTTACGCGATACTGAGGATTTGTTCCTTACAAGTATAATTGTAAACAATTATAACGAGATTTGGGCGGTACATGAAGTGATGATGGCATAGAATATTTTTTTAGATCCTTGTTAAGATAATGGATAAACTTACATCCGTGAACGATTCAAATTATAATGGATTAATTTGAAAACATTGCTTTGCGGTTTTAAGTGGTTATGTTTCTTGAAGATTGACGATTGTAATTTGGACTGAAATACTTTTTCAACCTTGAGAATAAAATAGTAATTAAAGTCTACCGGAAAAAATGCAAAAATCCCCACATATTGGCAGTTGAAGAAGGTGAACGTAAAGAGATATTTTATTTCAAATAAAAATAGAAGTTTCCTTCTCGTTTAAAATAGATTTGTGACCTATCCCACTTTGACTGCAATTGCTCATACTTATGGATCGAGTGTCATTCTTCAGATCGAGTCGCCAAGATTAGCATTTACAAACACATGTGGGTGTGCAAACATTAATTTTGTTGAATTATCCTGAGGATAAAGGTCCTCAGTGTGTTTATCTAGTAACTTCTTCAGTCCAAGGTAAAAAATTTGATTTATTAATTGACAAATAAACAAAAATAATCAAAGATGAATCTTCAATTACGCCATGATTAAAGTTGAATTATACTTTATCAAGTAAATATAGCATTCACATCACTCACCTCAGGTTTGTTTTGCGTTCCTTTTTGGCTCGTGTATCCGTTCACACAGAGATGTTTGGCTACACAGATTTTGTTTTGTCCACTACAACTGAAGGTGAGGCTATCTTCAATTTCGAAGGGTTGTTGAGGGAACTGGTCGGGCGAGGATGGGTAACCATTTTGGTCTTGACCAACAGGGAAGAGATCTGAGATCTGTTGGGTTTGCTGATCATCTGGGATCTGCTGGGTTTGTTGATCAGTTTGTACAGAGATCGGGGTCAAAACTGCAGATCCGGATCCGGGTTTAAGGAAGGGGTTGTTCTTATCAACATTCACGGCGATGGGTCGACTGGGCTGGGGTGCTGAGAATGTTGGTGCTTGTGGCAGACGAGAGTTCTGAAAAATAAAAATATTGTGGTTAATGAATTAGATGATAAAAATACTCAGATAATTAAGAATGTGCTGCGATGCAGAGAATGAACAGAATGTAGGAAAAGAATAAAAGGAACAAGGTCAACATAATGAGGATAGAAAAGATACTGAAGACCATGATCAAATTATTCTGATGCTTATAGTAGAAAAACAGAGCGTTTCTTAGAATATTATAAAATGAAAGATACTAGGTGCTAAAGTACAGGAATATCATGATCGGTAGAAAATTTTTCTGATCATTAGATTATGTTATTTATTCGACTAACAGGATAATCTATTGTAATATTTTGGTCATTTAGAAAATGATTGTGAACTCTATTAGCTAATCACCTCTTCATTACTCACTCTCTTTAGAAAAATATGCTGGAATTTAGCAAATCATTAGATACCGCTGGTTAGTAAAAAATTAAGATGTTTAGTGAAACGCATTGTCTTATTTAGAACATTATAATTGAATCTAATGCGATACTGTTCTTTAGAACACCATTATACATTATGGTGTCTTCCAGAATATTAGAATGTTTATTACAAGCTCATGAATTGATAAAGAATTTTCAGGTATTAATAATAGACTAGTGTTCTATTAGAAGATAAAAATACTCTTTATATTATCAAGGTAATTATTAGATCATTTTAATTGCTTTCAAAACGTTAAAATATCCTTTAGAACCTTGTAGGTTTGAATGATGATGGAGTCTTGTAGAATATCAAGGAGTTAGAACGTTTTTTACGTATCCCATATAAGGTCTTGCTAATTGTAAGATCATTATGGTGTTAGGTAAAATTTTACCGTGTTGACTAAACTATAAACTACAGTCTCTGTTTCATACTATTATTATTATTTTAGGCAGCAGTAGTTTGTAGATTATTAAAGTGATTATGAGAACATGATAGTCGTTAGTTAAATATCAAAGTATCTGTTAGAAGATGGACGTTTATAGGAGCATCTAAATGTCTAATAAAACATAAACTATTACAATACATTGTAGTGCTAAGTAATTAAACTTACAGATACAGTAGATGCGGATGCAGAGGCCTGGTTCAGAAATGGATTTGCTGGAGCAGATGCAGTAACCTGGTTACGTTGATCTTTGGCTTGGATGTTGACGTTGCCTTTCTGGAGATCAAAACTTGCGCTTGCAGTGCAACCAGAAGGTCCACATCCAGATTGTGATTCAGAACTTAAGAAAGGGTTTTTAGCTTTCATTTCGTAGTAGTATCCACTATGTTCATTGTTCGCATCTGCAGATTCTTGACCCGGGCCTGAATCTGATTCTGGAAGCTGATTGATTTCATTTGCATCTGGACTGGATCCGGAAATAGCCAAAGATCCAGTACCAGGAAAGTCTAGCTTATCAGTTGCTTCTTGTTTCTGCTCAATGAAACTGTTCGCATTATCGTTTTCATCAGCTTTTTGGTAATGGTATCCGTCTGACCGGAGCAAACCGTCCGGGATTTTCGAATAGGGGAGTGCATTGGTCTGAAAGACCAATGCTACTGCAATCAGCAGCATTAACGTATGGTGCTTCATTTCTAAGGACCTAAAATGGAGAAAAAAATGTTTGGTAAATTTTAAGTCATTCAAAGGATTTTTATTTTGGGAGCATTATTGAGGTTGGATTTGTTTTTTTTTGTGTAAGAAACATGTTTTAAACATTTCCTTCATCAATTAAGTTCCTTTCGACTCTTTAACATTTACAGACTGGCATTTATTGAAGTGGAATTTTCAATTCAGTTATATTTATTTAAAATTATGCAAACTCTTTTGGATTGTCTTACGTAAGGAAGAAGAAAAACTGGATATAAGGAACAACCAAATGAGAATAGAAAGGAATGGAGAATTAAAATTTATCGGCGTGATTCAATGGAGGGTATAACTAAATTTTGTATAAAAATTTAAAATCTCAAAAAGGCTGGACCGGTAAATCCCGATGGCACAATGAGCTTGAACGAATCGAATATGAGATTTGATTTTTATTGCAAAACCAAAAAGCCAGTGATTCATATCTTTTTAACAAAAATAGGTAAAGATAGCGGCTATGAATAAGATTTTTATTATTATTGTAGGTGAACAATTTGAAGGGCATAATGCAGGAGAATTTAAATCGATAATGAAAATTAGTGGTTGAACTTAGTAATTTAAAGATGCGATTATTTATGGATGCTAATGTAGGCTAGAGAAACTAAGAACACAAGAGATGCAAATAAATTCGAATTTTTGCATTAATAAAAATCAAAATTAGTATTTAATTTTGCAGGCTATTACGTGACAAAGATCATAGAGAGATGCCTCTTTTGATTGTGTAGTTGACCGTAAACTAGACGCTACTTTCAACTCTGTAAGACCTCGCTCTTGAATATAATGGAATGCCATTGCGCTCATGTATTATACACTCTTACATATTCTCCCGCGTAATATTGCCCATTGTATTAGAGATTTTCAGGAGATAAAGAATTCATGTTTACATTAATGTAGATCAGACATTGAACCATCAGCTAAGAATCTCATACAATAGGAACATATAAATAGAATGTGTGTGTTTTTTTTAATTTAGTGCAAATTATTTAAAGAGGAGAATTTAAAATTTTTTTATCTCTTTATACAAAACAAAATTTTGCAAATTTTTTCTATAGGACATCCTGCGCAAACATAATCAAATTTTTTTTTTAATGGTTACAATATTTTTTATAAGTGTGATATCTTTTATTTAAACTAGGAATCGATTTTTTTATTAATGGTACTGATTATATTTCTATACTTATCTCGAAAACCGTTCAAAAATTTTTTTTAATTTAAAAACTCCTGAGAATTGAAGAGAAGATTTGATAGTTTAAAAAACAAAACTTTATATTTTTTGCAAAAATGGAACAATATCTAAAAAAAATCAAAAAATATAATTGTTTCTCTAAAAAAAGTTCTAGAGAAATGTCTCTTGCACTTTCTTCTATCTTGCGTTATTTTCAACCAGAACATTTTATTGTTGAGGAAAAAAAAATCTTCAAGGCTTTTATGCAAATTTTCGCAAAAATCTTGAAAATAACGGAAGATAGGAGAAAGTGTCAAGAAAAATTTTTCTAAAACTTTTTTAGATAAATATTTTGGGGTAAAGAGTTAATCATTTTTCCACCAAGAAACCCCATAGAAGAATAGTTTACAAAACCTAATAGTTCAAAAATATTGTGTAGTTAATATAAAATAAAACGTTTTTATACAAATCAGCAAATTTTGAGTTTTGCACTAGAAAAAAAACATTGCAAACGGAACATTATAATCAATTATACTATAATCATTATTTTTAACGCAACATTTATTTTTTATAGTAAAATGTAACAATAAAATAATACGAAATCTCAATTTGATAACAAGTTTTTAATGTTTTGCATAAAAAATTTTCATTCGTTTCTTTATGACAACACTTTTCTTTCCATTTCTTCAAAAGAATATTATTTATACTTGTACATAACATTCTTTCAAAATCTGATACTTGCTATTTTTATGAGTAAGGATTTACATAAAGTATTCTACATGCATGTTGCTTATAGTAGGGTGATTCGTATCATAGGGGTATTTAAGTCAACAAATTAGAAAAGAAATCAGATTTGATTAAGATGTTCTATGTTTCAGTTTTTTCATTTTATTGATTGACGTTTTCATTTTCTCAAAGTTATGGAAAATGCATGTATTTAATTTTTATATAGAGTTATCTCCTATTAGAATACCATATTCGCACATCATTTATTAAAATTTTTTATACTTAGTAAATTTTGAAAAGTAACTCATTATATCATTTATAAAACAAGTAAGAAAAAATTATTGTTTCTTTTGAATAGTTTGATAAATTTGCATTACATTATTTAAAACTGTATTAATATAAAAGGAGATATATTTATATGTATAAAAATATATTACATGCATTTTCAAGTCATTAGCAACATAAAAACAAACGAAAATCATGATAAAAAATCCGATTTTTGATTTTCTTTCTCATTTGTTGACTAAAAAGGTACAACCTAGGGTATTGCTGTTTATTCAGATTCAAAAATAATTTTTGTAATCACCCTCGTCTAGAATAGAGATTGCTATATTCTAAATGAAGAAATACAATATACACTCTAATGATTATAGGACAGTATTACAGACTTTGTTATAATGTATAATAAAATCATCAACTAAATAAAAAATTAATTTAATAAACTTTAAATTATCTATTAATTGACTAGTATCTACATTTCAATACAAATGTTAGAATCTCAATCAAAAAATTGATTAACTCTCATATGTAGCCAAAAGAAGCCACTCTAAACGAAGATCGACTGATGCACTATATACAGGACTTTCAGTTCTAACTATAAATTTGATCAATTGAAAACAACAAAGCGAATAATTCGTTGAAAATTTCTAGAGTCAATAATGTGAGTTGCCAAAAAGGATTTCTGGGAATGAAAAGTCACCACAAAATTCCTGATAAGATCTTGCACTCTGACTGCCAGGCTCTCCTATTAGGGCAGATTACTCAGCACGAATAGGATGGCGCTTAGCACACTAATTGTATGTGATTAAATACAATAATTATTCACTCATTGGAGAGTGGAAAAAGAATAGTGGTTATCAAGTCAATCTAGTCGAAAGGTCCTTCACTGATGTTTACTTTATAATCACTGAAGCGTTCACCAAACACAAGAGGTTCCTTTTTAACACCACGGATTCGCGAAAACTTTGAAATTCGAACCACGCTTGAGATTAAGTGTCGGATGATCCGCACGATGTTGTTGTGTCTTGTTACCTGCACGATCCGTGGCGCATACGAATCGAATCGAAGGTGATACACCACCTACCGGACTATATACCTTGAGCAAGGCTGACTGTTACTCACCTGATATACGTGTCCTCTCGAAAATACACGTATGCGAGGCTTAAAAGAAAGTCAGGGTGACTGGCGACGCCTCCACATTCCGGCTTCTCTTATACCATCCTCCGACGATGGGTATCCCCACTATATACGATTGGGCTCCTCCTGTCCTTCGATATCCTATCCTGGTCACTGTCGTCCGTTTGCGTGGTGGTCCATTCTGCTAGAATCGCGGATTCCTTAGTTAAAATCTCCTTTACCGCGTGCTAGGAATGGTTAACAGCTTTAACATTCTTCAAATTCACTTATGATGATAATGATGATTAAGATGATTCTAATGGTTGTGCAAGAAAATATTGCTGATTCCTGGAACCAATGGGATCGCCGGACTTGCGTCCCTTTCCGGATGTAAGAGAGGATGAAGGCGACGCAATCTGTATTGCGAATATCCTCCGAGTCATCGCGAATCAGAAACCGCAACCTTGATCGTTATGTGTAACACCCATCTGCGAAAAACACAGCATACAGGGTTACACATAGCTGTTGGGCAACCGAGGAAAAGAGACCTTAAGGTATTTTTGGTCCAGGATATAAGAATGATATTAGGGGTCTTTATTTTACCCCGTCCTAGGAATCATTCAGAGCTTTAAGATTATTTAATTTTCATGATGATGATGATGGTGATGGTTAATCCGGGAAATATTGCTGCTTCCAGGAACCCATCTGCTCGTAGCAATTTCGTCCCTTTCCGGATGTAAGATAGGGGGACGGCAACGCAGTCCCTAGTACGAATATCCTGCGCGTCATTAAGAGTCAGAAATCGCGACCTTGATCTTTATGTCTAGCACTCAACTGGAAGAAGCACATCGTGCAGGGTTACACATGGGTATTGTGCAATAGAGGAAGAGGGTCCTTAGGATATTTCTGGTCCCGGATGTAAGGATGAGAATAGAGTCTTTCATTTTTACCAGATTCTAGGAACGATTCGAAACTTTAATATTTTTTCAATTCAATAATAGTGCTCGTGACAGTTGAGCCGGAAAATATTTCTGATTCCAGGAACCAGTGGGGTTGCAGGACCTTCGTCCTTTCCCGGATGTAAGCGAGGATAAAGACAACGCAATCTGTATTGCGAATATCCTCCGAGTCATCGAGAGTCAGAAAGCACGACCTTGATCGTTATGTGTAACACCTAAATGGGAGAAACGCATCATGCAGGGCTACACATTGGTGTTGTGCAATTGAGGAAGAGAGAACTTCAGTTATTTTTGGTCCCATATCAAGAATGACCGGTTTGCTACAGGTCAGGAAAGTTCTGCACACTTATGGTTGTTACTTAATTTTCCCCCCCCCCCCCCCCCCAACCCTTTGAGATTAGCTCTGAACGCCCCAGAGCTAACTGAAAACTAAAGTACATATAAATGTTATTAATGTTCTAGGTATACCACCGATTCAAAAGGACTCAATATTTGGCTTGATTCGTAAAATTGACAAAAAAGGTCCATTTATTACTGCAATATATTTTAGAAGAGAGACCTAAGCGTAAATAATAAAAATTAGTTAAAGTCATCATTATTTATTTAAATGTTATCTGCTTATTTGTGTTTTTCTTTCGCTTTAAGCAAAATTTCTTACTCTCATTCAATTTTTATTTACAAAAGCACATTCTATTCCTTAAAAAGTTCTTCACAATTATATTCGTCAAAGAACAATTATAATTTTATTATTTACACTTAAAATTCTATTTTAAAATTGTTGCAATAACCAGTAGCCCATTTTTTGTGAATTTTATAAATGAAGTTAAAGATTAAGTTAGTTTGAACTAGATTGCATATCTAGAACATCCTTAACCGATTTGGCCCAAATTTAGACATCGGTTTTTGAGTTTATAAATAAAATTAGGGGGAGGGAGGGTTAAAGCAAAGCAATTTTAAAAGTGAACAAATAAGAGCCGCCGTAAATAAATCTCATATTATCGTTAATTTTAAAGTTGAGTAAGATATTAAAAAAACTAATAATATTTGACGATACCGAGTACCATAGTCAATTTCGACCTTGTGACCAATTTTATTCCAAAATCTCAGGTAAAGAAGGTCAATGGGTAAGAAGATTTTTTGTACGTAAAGAGGATACACTTCAAATTTAGGAGAACTCCATTTTCAAACCTGACCACTTATGTTCTACAACTCCTACATCATTTAGTGTATAAGTCTCGGTAATATATTATCGCTAACTCACAGTAATACCAAAATGCAAAAAACTAACCACACACACTTGACTATTATAATTGAAATAAATTTAACTTAACCTATGTTTCTATAATAAATGGTCAGGCTTAGAAAAGGACGATACCTAAATTTGAAATCTTTAGTTAATTCATTTACCTGCTCAGCTGGAGATTTTGGAACAGAATACTAAACAATTATTAAAAATAGGTTAAAGAATCATCCCCATACAATACCACATTTTTTATTTTTTTATTTTAATACAACGAGTATCTTTTGTGGTGAGAAGTAACTTATTAGGGGTTAGCTTAATCTACACCTAATATTATTATTTTTAATATTGTAAAATTATTTTACAACCCTTTACGAAAAAGAAGTATATGAGATATTAGCTTTGAGAAAAATATTAAAATAAGTATTGGTAAATTCAATAATATTTTCGCGAATTTAGTATAGTAGAGTATAAATAGTATTGGGATCTGGCATCTGGAGTAGGCTAGTGTAGTAACGAACTCACACAGGTAGAATTTTTATGATGCATTTTAATTTGTGCTTAAAACAATTTTAATATTGTTTTTTTGTAGCATACAACAATCAGTCAATAGAAAAAATAAATATTTATAGGAAAATAGTTCTTGCGTATGGAATTTTCATCATATATATTGAAAAAAACAAGTTTTCTGCTGGAACCGTTTTTATCAACAAAACAATTATTTTACTACTTCATTTAAATTTCAATACATCATAAGCTTTAATGAACTTTTATGCATATAGCAAAAAATTTTATTTAAAATATGCAAAAAACATGAATAACAGTTTATCAGAATTGAGATAGGTATGCTAACCTAACTTCTAGATTAAATATTTTTTTAGACATTGAATATTTAATGCCCGAACTTCTTCAATTTTATTTTCATACCACCTTTATGGTCAAAAAAGTTAATTATAGCTTATATTGTGTTGAAACTTACAAAACGTAGTGAAATAATTGTCGTTTTTTTTGTGACAAAAATATTTTTAACATGAAATGTGTTTTTTCAGTGTGTACGATAAAAAATTTCCACATTGATAACTCATTTCCCGATAACTCTTTATTTCTTTCATTTACTACTTATTTTAAACTATGAAAAATAATAACAAAATTGCGGAAATGAATATGCATTTTCAAAATTCTTATACCTTGTATCGCGAGTACACATTTGGGCTGCATTGAAAATATAGATGGCGCATTGCAGTTGGGCCGATCCCAGTAGTGCAGTATAGAACAGTAAAGTAGAGTACACTCAATACCCGATATAATGACTCCTGGTTTACGATATTCCTAAAACTGATGGCATCTGCAGTTTCGTTATGATCGCACTTTCAGAGGGTTGGTTGCATCAGGTTGCGTCATGCGTCCAAAACCAACCAAAATTATTCATGCGTCCGCCTGTTTACATGTCCGAAAAAACCGTTCTTATATTAGAAGTTGATTGTATTTAATTGCTTCTGTGAATGATTTTTTAAATATTCACTTCTAACCCTTATTTCTGACAAGGGATGATTAGCCTAGCTATTTTTAGCTATTTACCCATATGAGCACTCTGGTATTTTACTCTTTTATTTCTGGTCAATTATTCCAAGCACGTAACTTGTTTGCTTTGTAAGTTCAGAACGATCAGGAATAAATTTCTATAACAATGTGTATTTTTTTCCATCAAATGAAATTCAATCCGAGGTAAGAATAAAATTGAATCCGTTATATCGACTTTCTTCGTCACCCATTAAAATTTATGACGGTGGATTGAGTTTAAAGGAATTCGGAAAAAAAATGATTAACACTTTGAATTCTGGTGAATTGACAACTTATTACCGGATTTGCGATGCTGGAATTAACAATATTGACATTTTTAGATAAATTCCAATAGATATTTAAAACATGATTCATACAAAATGCATGATTGCAAATAGAATCTACTTTTTAAGGAAAGGCAAAATACCTTTCTAAAGTTCAATATTTAAAATGGAGTGAACCTTAATAAGACCGATTTATAAAATTGAACCAGTATGGAGAAAAAAAAGTAAACTGTTTTTAATAGTATGTAATAATAACGATAGAATTCTTCACTTTTTCTATTATCTACATAAACAAATAAAAAGTTTAATAAAATTAACATAATAGTTCTATAAAAAATTCATTTTTCCCAACATAAAAATTTTTGAGAAACTATATAATTAACTAAAGCTTTACCTTACAAATGTTCGTGTGTAAAATAATGGTTACAGTGTAAAAAATATAATCATTTGAAAGGGTTTGATTCTAATTTCATAAATTTCAATAAACAAAGAAAAACTTCACCGAATGTTATTTTATTTTCTTCGCAATTTTTCTCGTTCAAAACTGCAGTAACAATATTTCATTGATATGGGATTCAAAAATGATGCAAATTTTTATAGTTACATAATTTTTCATGCAAAGAAAATAAATGGAGTAAAGAAGATTTTTTCTAATTTAACAATAAAAGCTGATTACATTCAACAAAAAATTTGATTTTTTTCCCTTAGGCAAATTCATTTTTCTCAGCAGTAAAAAGTAGAATTTGTGGGTTTGTTTCTTTTTAAATTGGCACAAGACATTGGCCGAATAATATTTAATACGATCTACGGTTGTGAATATATTATTTTTCATGCAATCTCATGCATAAATGTAAAATTGTCCCAGATGAGAAGGTTACTGCTAATATTCTACATATTTCATTATAATTTTTGTGAAAATTAAGGAAAAAATCTAATGCGTCAAGGAAGCATGAAAAACAAAGTTGCTTTATATTCATTTACAAAGAAAATGACATATGTTGAAATAGATTGATGGAATTTTCACATGGAATCAATACTTTCTCATCTTCTACTTTCGGTGCGCGAATAAAAAAAAATTATGTAAAGCTGTCAGAGCCCAATATCTCCAATTTAAATACATGCAAAAAAAATGCTATACATATGTTTGATTGATGCCTAGTTTAGAATAAATGAAGCGACGGCTATAAAAACGTTCCTGGTTGACTTATTTCATGTTCCCGACTTTCTATTTAATATTTTTATATGTATGAAATAGTTAAGTGATTTTGATTTTGAAAAAACTTTCTTTCTACTAGACTCCTGTTATAAAAAATTCAAGTTTTAATTGTTTTTATACTTAAAATCAAATTGCCGAAAGAAAACTTTATTTTCAAATGTATTATCTCTAAGATTTGAAGAAAAGTGCAAGAAAGTGGTTTCGACATTTTTTCATGCCCGACGCTTGAAATATGGAATTAAAAGCATAAGGGAGCAGGTGAGCATTATAATTTTTATATAATTCTTCCTGCGTGCTTGGATCAATCAATCAATCTACCATCAAACATTCGCATTGTGAATGGGACAAGAAAGAAAGAGTTTCAGACCGGTAAAAATTAATGGATCGATGGAATATTTAAAGAGATATGTAATATTTATCGGCTATTAGAGATTAATAACGGGACTGAGAATAGCATGAGATGAAAAAGTGTATAATTTGAAAAATTATGGAAAAAATATTTTTTTATTCGAACCTTTGATAGACTTTAAGTGGATTTTAATAATCCATTGCTTATCATATAATGCCCCTGAATTTTTTCATCGTTTTATCAACATATAATTTCCGTTATTCTTAAATTATTATTTTACAACATTTTAGCATAAGTTTACTAATTTATTACGATCCGTTTAAAACGAGATGTTTTTTATGAAATATATCTCTATGAAATTCTGAGACACTATTATATGAGGCTAAATATATTTATATATTAATTAAGATGACAATTCATAATAATAATGATTAAATAAATCTTTTTTATTGATAAAAAATATTTCTGAATGTTTTTTAATGTAATGGATAGAAAAAAACAAGTTTTAATTGCACGCTTTTTTAATATTAAGAAATAATTTTCTTCTTAACTTTTTCCTACCGCGCTATGATTTGTAAACTTCTTCATCCTTCAAAGGAGATGAGGAAAAGGAAATTATGGACCAAAACTTAGGATATCTTAATTTATGCTTTAAATTTGATTTTAAAAGATACCTTTTAGGTTTTTGAAATTTTTAAATATGTCCAAAAAACACTGAAAATTTAAAGATATTTTTGTTAATTTCAGTTCATGGTTACAGGATTTTAGAAAATATTAGAAAACTTTTAAATTATTACAAAAGATATTTCAAAGTTTTAGAAGGTTCGAAACGATTAACAAGTAATTTAAAAATATGAAATCATTTTAATAGATATAAAACACAATGATGATTTTTTAAGATTTTGAATTAAAATTCTGAAGATTTTTAACGATTTTGAATGGCTTTAAGTTGTTAAAATTTTCATCTTAATATTGCAGAGGAAATTAAGATTGATTATTTATTTCAGCATATAATTTTTTTAAAGATTTTAAACAATTTTAGATGTTTGAATTTAGATGTTTTAAAATTATAAAAAAAAACATTTTAATTATAAAAAGATTTGAACAAATTTGACACAAAATATAGATTTTTGAGGAATTCGATCATAACATTTACTAGCTTTTTAAGAATTTTGAAATATTTCAAGAGAATAATTCAAAAAATATATTTCTCGGAAAATATTTAGTGATTTTTCTTTTTATAAAATTTAATTTAAGAGAATTTTAGCAAAAAATAATTTTGTGATTTTAAAAATTTTTTAATTTTTCAGAACTTTTTGCAGAGTTTTACGAAAAAATGAATTATTTTAAAAGTTATTTAAATGTTGTGAAAAAATTTTTTAAATAATCCTCAATTTCAAAAAACTTAAAACATTTCGAGCTTTGAAGATGTTGAGATATAATTTCGAAGATTTTTAAACAGAGTTTGAAAGGTGAGATTCAAGATAATAAAAAAAAAGATTTCTGAAAATATTTACAGAGAAAAATTCAAGTCAGTCTGAAAGATATTTAGAAATTTTAGAATTATGAAATATTTATAAATTTTTTCCAAGCGTCAAAAAGTCCCAAGTATTTGCTTCACTGATACAAATTTTTCCTACAATTTCGCAAAATCCTGTAATATAAACAAAATTTGTTTTTACCTCACAGTTGTGCGCAAGCCTTTGAAAATTAAAGGTAAAAGCATCGAAAACTGTCATTTTGTGATTGTAAATTCTCTTTTGTTAAAGCTCCTTGGGCTTTAACGAACACATTATCATGATGTATCTCATGCTTCGTACTTGATTTGGACGAAAATTCGAACTTTTCTACATTATGTCCAACTTATTTTTCATAATTATTTTAATATTTGTTTCTAATTTTGCATTAAATTTTATTCTTGACCATTCTGAAAAATGGATATCATTTTCCATAAATTTAGTTCGTATGTATTCAATGTAGATTCAATTTAGGAAAAAAATATTGTTAAATAAAATACTATTGTATCTTTTGTCCTACTTCCAAAAAGTTTATTCTTTTACTTTTAGTATATTTTTATAATCAGAATTTATAACAAACTTGTAAATATTTTTTGATTAGGCTACTTTTGTCTTTTAATTCTGCTCATCTCTTGTGTCGTTTTTGCAAGAATTTACTGTTTAAATTTTTTATCTTATTTTTCACGATTTAAAGAAAATCTACTTGTCCAATATAAAAATTATTAATAACAAATGTATAGATATTTTTTGGGTTGAACAATTTTAGTCTGTTAATTTTATTTTGTGCGTTATGTGGCTTTTCGAAAAATGTAAATTTATAATTTTGAATCTTATTTTTAGCGATGAAAACAAAACCTATTGAGTCCTATCAGCAATTATTCATAAAAAATTTAAATGAGTTTAAATTTCGAATTAATGTTTAGCTGCATAATACAATATCAATGTGGTGCATTCACAGGAAAATAAAAAGGTGATTTTTTTACAGAAAATTTGCATGTAAACTTATAATTATTTTTTTTATTTATTTTTATTTTTTTATTTTATTTATACTTTTTATTATTTATGATAAACTGATAAAATAATATTTTTATAAGCTTAGCGCGTATACTTCAATGTGCAGCAGTTTCAACGCATAGACTTATCAGATAACAAAACTTACAATTCAAAATAATTAATGTGGAGAGTTATTATGTGTAGAATTTAATGTGTAGATTTTTCACGTGGTAAAAAATAAATAGTTATTCTTTGAAAGAAATTTGAACTTTTTACTAACATTTCAACTGTTTGGTTTATATTTAAGACATTCAATTATTGTCAATTATTGTCGATTTAAAATTTAAATATTTTTTGTTTTCATATCAACTATTATATTTGTTGTTAAAAATTTATCTTTTTTGGTCCAAAATAATCGACTAAATAATCCCGAAAAATAAATTCCCGACATTGTAAGATTCACTAATTGCAAAATTCCGCAATAATAAAATTGCCGAAATTATAAGATTATTGAAATATAAAAAGCTTGAATTAGAAAATTCTCAAATAATAAAATTCATGACAGCTTATAATATTGCCGAATTTAAAAATTCCCGAAAAAAATTCTCGACAGAAAATTGCAGAATTTTAAAATATTCGCACTAGAATATTCCAGAATTTGATCATTTACCATTTTTGTTGTGAAACATGAGTTTTGAAATAAAAATAAAAGAATCCAATAATTGTATCATGAAAACCTTTTTTATATTTAAAGGTTTTAAAAATTATTATTTGAATTTAAAATAACAATAGGTGAAAAAAATATTTTCCAATGAAAAAAGCTTGTTTGAAAATATGCATAGTACTTTTTTTAAACATAAAAAATTTTCTTAAAAGTCAATTAATAATTAAAAAAATAAAAAGAAAATTTCATATAAAAATAAGTGCTAAACTGAATCGTTCTAAGTTTGTTTTAAAAATTGTATCAGGTTCGGTGGAAATTTAGGGAAATATTTCTTTTTTCGTTAAAGGCTGACGTATTTTAACATTTATTTTTGTATACAATTTTTATACAATTATTTTTATATTAAATTAAAACAATAATCTTTCCAAAAACTTAAAACTTAATAGAAGATTTTTCGATAAAAATATTTGATTATAGTAATTTTATTAAGAAAACTTTATTTATTAAAAAAAAGTTTCATTATTTAAATTCTGGAATTGCATAATTCGAGAATTTTCTGTCGAGAATTTTATTATTCGGGGTTTTCATACTTTGGTAAGTTTATTATTCGAGAATTTTCTATTTTGAGGACTTTACAGCCTCGGGAATGTTATTGTTCGAGATTTTTCAGTCGTCCAAATAAACGTATTTGATTAAAAATGTAATTATTTTGTGGAAATTTCCTCTTCTTGGCACAAAATTAATCTTCTTGAATTAAAATTTACCTTTCTGTTCGAGGATTCCACTATTTTGTTAAAACTATGTCTACTTGGATTAATTCAACTCATATTAATTCAAAATTGAAAAATAATAAAATACTTAATTTAGTTTTTTTTTGTTTTGTTTTAAAGTGAAAGTTTTGGTACAAAAACCATCCTTTTTGAAAAATATTTAATTTAATTATTTTTTTGGTTCAATATGCACATGATTTAAAATTAATTAGTTTTGTTTGAAAATTAAACTGCTGGTTTAAAGATCACCCTCTTTTAAACTCTGATTTGAAATATCTAATATTTTCTGAAGAATTTGGAATTTTTTAAAAGAATTTTAGGAAAATTGTACTTATATAGCCGTAAAAAACAATGAATAGAAAACCTCAAAAATTAACAGTTATTCAAAATTGTTTTGTCATAGAGAGAGGTTTGTAATAAACTAAATTTTAGAATCTACTTTTCAGATATACTTAGATATGATTCGACCCCAGGACAACCAAAATAAAAATTTAAAAATACGTCCAAAATACAATACAATTTCTGGTGTATTAGTTCGCATCTTCAAAACTTATCAAATGATCTATTGTTGAACCTTTTATGACCTACCAGTGTCGATTTATGAAGTTTAAAAAAATAATTTATTCTTTTTTAAATAAAAAAAAAACATTCAAATGGCAACTATACTATATATAATGTATTGGTTCTCGTCTTCGAGACACTCCGATCGACCTATTTCTTAACATTTTATGACTTACCAGAACCGACTGACGAAGTTTAAAAAATATTTTTTATTTTTCTTATACGAGGAAACACTTTTTTGATATTGAAAATACATCAATACAATATATAGCGTATTTGTTCGCATCTTCGAGACGCATTGATCGAGCTATAATTGAACCTTCTATTACTCACCTATAACGGGTAACGAAATTATAACAAAATTAGTGTATTCTGTTTATACGAGAAAAACTTTGTGTCTTATTAGACTACAGTACCCTATCTGAAATGTTTATTCGCGTTTTTGAAACACGACTAATGATTTCCTGAGACAACTTCCATGGCCTCTTATGATCCAGCAATATCGATTTATAAATTTTACAAAATATATTCTTTATCTTCTTGGTATGGGTAAAATTTTTTTAATATTGGGAATACAACAGTAATGTACATAACACATTTGTTCGCGTCTTCGAGACGCATCGATTGCCCAAGTTAAGAATCTTTCAGGACCTACCGTAATCTACCAATATCGTTTTTAAATTTTGTAAAAATATCATTTACCTTCTTTGCAACAGGTTTTTTTTATATTAGGAATATAACAATACTGCATTTGATGTAATTGTTCGCGTCTCTGAGATGCGTGGATTGATCTATTGACGGACTTTCGATAACCATTCTTGATTAATCAACAGCTGCTTAGAAAGTTAAAAAGAAAAGTTACATTGTTCATTGTAACAGAACACCTTGATTGAAATTTGGGTTCATAAAATTTGGCTCATAAAAAGGAGCACAAATAAATACACCATAGTGAATCAGTCTATAGTACTTTGAAGCGGTACTTCAGTTTGTATTGAAAATCGTTTTGCCCTTCAAATCGAGAAGCAACACTCACGCCTATAGAGCGATTGATGATGCTAGTTTCGTAAAAAAAATCCCTGTTCTAAAGCATAAAGAGACAAATGACGAGATTTAGTGGAAGTAGATATAATGATGCTTAAAATTCAGAGGTCAGGACCCCTAATCAATACTACGTGCACAATTGCACATACCCGTCAAATTATAAGATAATTCTTACATAATAAGAATTATCAATTTCAAAGTATGATAAATAATCATTTTTACCTTCGACTGAAGATTTGGGCAACGATTTCATCTCTACATTAGAAATAGTCTTTAGAAAAGATATCGATGTATGTCAACAGTCTATAATAATCATATTATATCTATTTCTAATAACCCTATTATATTTTCTTCTAATTAAAGATGCCTCCGTCTGAATCAATGTAATAAGGAAATTAAAATCCAGTAAAATTTCATATACGATCTCTAATATAAATTGATGCTGTGAAATAGCTGAAATTATTGCCAGGATCATCTTCATATGTTTAATAACTTTAAAAACTATTTAATGAATTCAAAGCCTAAGATGAAAATACATTAAAGACATTTTTATAGTAACTTACATAAAAACAGATTACATTAAAACATTTTATTTAACTTCATTTTTGCTACTGCCTATTTGTTTACTTTGTGATTTTATTACCTGTAGCCGTAATATGTAACATATTGCCCTATTGCATCTAAAAAACCTTGGAATTTCTATAACTATAAAATATTAATGGAAAACTCTAGCAGTTTAATTATTATGTTATTTACTGTAATATCAATTATAATTTATTAATTTACCTTTAGATTTATGTTAGGGTTGAGAAATTAAATTGTAAAAAATTAAATGAAATTCATTAATTGAAATTCACTCAAGGGCGAATGCTATATTCTGAAGTCGTAAAGATTGTCCTGTTTCCCGTGTATTTTTCTTATCCTTGTCTCACTAAAGTTATGGGAAATAATAAAAAAAATTAATAAGAACATGTTCGTCTGGTCTATTCAACTTTTCATTTAATTTAAATAATTGAATTTTTTCTGAAATTTTAAACTAGGTACACTCTTTTTTTA
The DNA here is from genome assembly GCA_010014905.2 of Druon quercuslanigerum. Lineage (NCBI taxonomy): Eukaryota > Metazoa > Arthropoda > Insecta > Hymenoptera > Cynipidae > Druon > Druon quercuslanigerum. The sequence continues at coordinate 59,082 of JAAAKG020048740.1, forward strand.
AGTATCTTAAATTTTGATAACACCCCCTATCCAAGTCTTTATATTACGTAATTTTAAAACTATAAATTTTTTCGTGAATTTTTTAAATAATGTTGCTTATGAATGATCAAACTAGTTGAATTTTTAAACAAAAAATGTAATATTGGATATTTTTACCAAGAAAAGATTTTTTTTCAATCAATAGCAGTTAATTTGAACTAAAAAATATTAAAATCTTACGAAAAGTGATACTTTTTCAAATTAACTAAAAATGAGTTTTCAACCAACCAAAACTTTTCAGTTAATAAGAAAAAAAGTAATTCAAAATGTTGATTTTTCTAGCCAAAACAACGAGATTTCTACAAAAATTAAATTTTTCATTACACAATAGAACTTTCAACCAAAAGATGAATTGAACCAATTAGATCGATTAAATTCCTATAAAAAAAGAATTTATAGTTATTTACCTAAATTTTAAATCAAATAGTTGCATTTTTAAGCTAAAAAAGATAAATTTTTACCAAAAAACGAAATAGTTAAATGTTCATTAAAAAAAATTTCAATTGAACAGTTCAAAAAAAGATGAAATTGAAAATTAAACAGTTGAATTTTCTGTAAAAAAAATTGTGAACAAAACAGAAACAAAGTTACATTTTCAATCAACGAGATAAATCTTAAACTAAAATTTTAAATGTTAAATGAAAGAATGAATTTTTAAGAAAGCGGTACAACTTTTAATAAAAGAATTGAATTTTGAACCTAAAAAGATTATTTTTTCAACTTAAAGATAAATTTTTAACAAAAAATGCAACAGTTGATATGTCAATCGAAAAATGTAATTTTTGGATAAAAAACAGTTGATTTTACCCAAAAAAAGTCAATTTTTGTCAAAATATGTGGATCGTCAATTTAAACAGAGTAATTTACAATTAAACAGTTGCATTTGTAAAAAAAAAATGCATTTTTTAACAACATAGTTAAATTTTGTATCAAGAGGACTAGTTTTCTTCCAGAAATAGAATAGTTGAATTTTCAGTTTAAAACATTTAATTTTAAACCAGAAAAAAACAAATTTTCAGCAAAATAGTTAAATTTTTACACTGAGAAAAGAATTTTTAACTAAAATGATTATTCTTCAAATAAAAAAGTCATTTTTAACAAAGCACTTTAAATTTCGACAAAAAATAGAAATTTGCTACCAAGTTGTTGAATTTTCCAGGTTAAAATATAAATTTTCTAGAAGGCAGTTGAATTTTCAACAAAAATATATTTTTATTTTAAATAAGAGACGAATTATGAACTAAAATAATGAATCTTTACCAAATAAAAATTAATTTGTAAGAATGCAGTTTAATTTTTAACCAAAAAGTTGAATTTTTCATCAAGAAAGATTAATTTTTAAAAAATAATGTTATAGTTTATACTTCAACCGAAAAAATATTATTTTAAATGAAATAAAGTTTAATTACTCAACGAAAACAGATTATTTTCAAATCAAAAAGATTTGAATTTTCAAGCAAAGAATATTATTCAGTCAAAAAAAATTTTTTTTTGAATGCAAAATAAAAATTTAGAATAACTAGTTCTTGTTAAAGTTTATATGTTCATTTGTTCTTAAGATTATAAAAATATAATTTCTCTCAGATTTTTCAAAAAATTCAAAAAGATTTTAAATGATTTCAGATATGTGTACAAGGTATCCATTTTTATTTTACAAGATTTTACTAAATTTTAGGAAAAATTCAAGTCAATTTAAGAGAAACTTACGATTTTTATAAAGTTGGAAAAAATTTAAAAATATTTCATAATTTTTTGGAAATATTTTAAAGTTTAGAAATATTTTTAATGTTTTTCAGACTTCTTCAATTCTCAATTATCTTTTTAAATAACACAAATTATTTCAAAAAATTTTCCAAATTATTTCAAAAAATTTTCTTTAAATCTTCTACATTTTTTGGCCCTTTGTAGAAATATTTTGAATTTTTTCTTCTACATTTATGTTTCAAAAAGAACTATCAGTTTGAATTTTATCATGAATTTTAAGCAATTGTTTTATTATCGTGAAACCTTTCAAAATTCTTAATGGAGAATTTTAACATTTAAATCCAATTCTTTTCTTACATGTTAGGAAATGATCACAAATGTTCTGAAATCTTATTCAATTTTCTCTTGAAATTAATTTTTCGAAATCTTCAAGAATCTACATTTGGTTTAACATTTTTTTAAATCTTCTCAAGATTAAATTATTTTTTGGTCAATTCAAAACCTAGAAATATCTTTTTAAATAATTTAGTTTTCGTAAATTTCTTAAAATCATGCAAAATTAAAAAAAATGTAGTTAAATCTGAAAAATTCTTTTTCCACATGCATTTAAATCTTCAAGACTTGAATCTAATCCTGGAAGATAAAACTTCTAAATTCCTATAGGTTCTTTCCAAGACGTGAAAATAAAAATATTGACTTTCTCAACAATTTTTTTAAAGTTTACATAAATAAAAAGCTATTATCGTTACGGGTATTGGTTTTTTCTATAATTTTATTTGTCATATTTCTATAAAATTGTGAAAAAGTTACCAAATTATAGCGTAACAGAAAAATGTTCAGAATAGAAATACTTCACAATATTAAAAAATTATTTACAATTCAAATGTTCTATTTTATCAGTAATGTTTAAAAGCATTTGGAAGTTAATTTTATCATGAAATAAAAGGTCCTGTTTGGAAATTTTGATTTACAAAATTGATGGTGAAGACAATTCCTAATCTTTAATTATAGATAAACAGACTGAAAACAGCTACTCAAAGTCATACTTACGCAGTTTCGCAACCAATCAGGTTTTCGTCAACAATGTGTGGGTTATTTTCAAGATATTTGGTAACATCACTTTTTTAAATAGAATTAGCATCATCAATTGCGCGCCATGCGCAGGTCTACTTTTTCGGTTTAACAAGAAAAATAATTTTGAATACAAAATAAAAATTACGATTAACTATTTATTTTGTTCGTTTTATTGTTCACTTTTTTACGGTTATATAAATATAATTTGCTTAAGGCTTCAAACTAAAATATGAATATTTAAATAAAATTAATGTAAAGAGTTTTACCAAATTTTAGGACAAACTTGATTTTTGAAGATATGTAGAACTTTTTGAAGATTGGAAAAATTTAAAATTTAAAAATCGGCATTGTCTTAAAATAAAATTTATTTTTTTGACCTTTGAAACCTTCTAAATATCTCCTAAACATATTTGAATAAATAAGTTCCTTTTATTTGAATAAATAAATTCCTTTTTCCAGTTTAAAAAAAAAGTCTACAAACTTTAGGCTTATGAAAAAAGCAAGGTAATCTGAATAATATATTCATTTATGATAATAATCAATGGAACAAAGCTGCCTAGAACTTTGATATAAACCATTTAATATGTAGATTTTTTAAGATCACTAAAAAAAGCTTTTTTTTTGTGTAAGAATTAAAAAATTTTGCAAGAGAATAAAATTTCTTTAACTTTCTGGGAAAATTGAAACTAATTTTATATTTTAAAAAATAATTTTAAAAAAATTTACAAACGTTTGAAAACATTTTTAATTAATTCTTAAAATTTCAAAAAATTATATGTATGGTTTGAAAGGCAAATTTTTCCATCAGAGAGATTACAAAGTTTCATTAAAAATGCTATCAAGTTAAAGAAAAATTTAAAAGTTGCAAAAACATTTTTAATTTTTGGAAACGATAATTTGAAAGCTTCTTAAATATTTTAAAAGGTTTCATGATAATTAAAAATTGGTATAATTCTTGGGAAATTTTAAACGGTTTTCTTATTTTCAAAAATAAATTTTAAGAGAAAAGTGAAAAAGATTTTGAAACCTTTTAAATTATTTCATGTTATATCGAAAAAGAAGATGAACGATTTGAAAGAAAAATTTTTCAATTAGCGAGATCGCCAAGTTTTTATAAAAAATCAACATACAGTCAGAATGCTTAAGAAATTTGAAACTTAATTTAAAATACAAAGCATTTCAAAACAGTTTTTAAAAACAAACACTTTTGAATATTTGGAAATAATAAATCAAATTCAAATTAATAGGAAAATTTTTAATGATATTCTTCTAACTTTTCTCAAAAAAATATTTTACAATATTTTTGAGGATTAAAAATATTTTAAAAAATGTAACAGAATCTGGAAGATTTAAACGCAATTTTTTAAATTTTATAAAATCTAGAGAAAAATTTGGCAAGAATTTGAATAATTCGTTAATATAATAAAAAGGTTTAAATGTTTTTAAAACAGTTAAAAAATGATTTATAATTTGAAAATATTTCTTAAGTAATCGAAAATAAAAAAAATGCAAAATGTAGATTTTGCAAGATTCCGAAAAAATTGTTGAATTTTTTAAAAATTTTGACAGGTTTTAAGTTAATAAGAAACTTTTCTTGAGATTCCTGGGAAAATTTGTATTGGTTTTTTTTTAAAGTTAATTTTTGCAACAAATTTGATGCTTTTTTGTTTAAAATATTTGTAATATTAGAGGGTAATTTTCGTAATTTTGAATTTGTTTTTAAAATGTTAGGAATGGCTCAAATCAGTTAAAAATTTATTCATATTCCAAGTTCAAAATATTTTTTTATATTACATAAATTTTTTAAAATTATATTTCAATATCCTGAAAACGAAAAAAATGTAATTTTTTGACATCTGAAATCTTCAGAAAATGCTTACAATTTTCTCAAGAATCTTAAGAAAATTATATCTGTATGCAAACTTAAAAACAAACTAACAAAAATTTATAAAAGGAACGTTGATTCCAAATTTTTACCTTGTGCTTAAGATTATTCATTCTCTAAAGTTATAATTTTGGTAAATTTTATTTTCTTTCGTAAATAAAATATTTAAAAAGTATTTGTTTCAATATTCGCCTTTTTGTTTTGAAAATTGATCTGTTTTTGTTGAAAATTCAAGTACATTTTATATCCATCATTTTTATCACAAAATAACTTTTAAATACAAAACTGAATGTTTTTGTTACCAAAAACATAAAATAAAATACAATTAGTCAGCGTGAGTTAAAAGGATTTTTCAAACTGCAATGTTCAAAAAAAGGTAGGATATTATATTCCTTTCAAAATATAAATGATAAAAAATTTTGTAATGCTAATAAATTTGTGAAGTTTGTTCCGTAATGGAAAATATTTTTTTCATAAACTCGATTAAAATTTAAACTCACAATCTGAATATTAAAATATTTTCAATGTTAACAATTAAAAAGTCTTTAGAGCTCTTCGGAGGTATTTAGAGCCCAAAAAGGTGTTTTAAAGTTTTAAGTAAGATATCTGAATGCGCACTGTTTTCTCTATCAATTCAATCGAAAAAACGAAAAATAATGTAAAAATAAAAAAGATTTAAATTTTTCGAAACGAATGATAAATGAAATATTTAAACAATTAAAAATATTTGTTTCTATACTTTTGTTTTTAACAGAAACATATGGAACTTCTATAAAAATATTGAATGATCCATAAAATTGATCATCTTTTTCGAGATCTTTTAAAAAAATGAATGCGCATGCATATTGCGCTTTTTCTACTTTTTCTTATATTAGATAAGAATACAAATTTAAAAGAATCAACCTGACGTGCGCAGATATATTTTCTCTCGTTTCCAAAAATTTCAGCGAAATATCATCAACAGTTTAAAAATTAGAAGGCGGACAAAGTAAAATCGGAAATGCCACAATTTATGACTTCATAGAATACCATTCGCCCTCAAAGTGCCATATTTTACTGAAAATGTAGAAATCCAAAATTTCGGACCATGGAGACTTAGCTTTGTCAATATTTCCTTGATTTAAAGTTGCTGAATAAAGAAATCGACTTTCTACATGTTTGTCGCGCTTTGCCGACATTACCAGATTAAAACTAATGCCTTTACAGAAATCTGTATAAAACACCGTTAATAATCAAAAACTAATGACGTAAGAGACAGGTTTTGGATCCGGAATCATCTTTAGAGAAAAATGGTCCGTAGTAATAGTCTGGTCGCATTCCATAAAGGTAATCATTACTCTTCTCGTTGGTGATACCTACTAGTAGTATTCATATCATAGCTATTTAAAAATTATGATCATATTCTACCAATCCATGAGAACATAGCGATTGTGAATTATGGTCTTACGTCAATTTTGCCTGAACAGAAGATTAACGAAACTTAATTTTTCTAGTCTAAAATTGAGCTAGTTGAATTCTTAGAATAAAACTGATATTTAAAACATAGGATGTAGCAACAAATAGGAAATAGTCTAACACAAAGTTTTCATATTTATCATCTTTGCCTTTAAAACTAGTTACTAATCACAAATTATTATGGTAATTAATTCCGAAACGTATTGATTGATTTCTTATACTATTTCTTCAATGTCAAGGTTGTGCTTCAAGTTGAGGTGGCTAGTTTTCGAAAGATTCTTTAGTCCGGCAGGAATCATATTAAAATCAAAATGGGGAAGTTTTCGAAAAATGATTGCTTTATTAAACAAATAATATACACGTCTGCCACAGCTTATTTAGTTTAAACAAAGTGAAAACGTGACATATTTAGGTAGTAAAAGTAACTTTCAGTGACTAGTATTCCGTCGCATTCAAAAGAACTCGATAGAATTCATAAGAATTCCTTGCGAATTTCAACGAATTCTGCATAAAATTCACACATAAAAAAACGTAAATGAACTAAAACTCAAATGAATTTCCAAAAATTTAAGAGAAATGAGCAAAATTCAATTAAATAAAATTAGATATCCAAAAGAAACAGAAATAAAATTTAGAAAAGTTAAAGAAAAATCAAGAGATTTGAATGAAATTCATTTGAATTTGAAAGAACGGAATTTAAAAAAAAAAGCATTGAACTTAGTAAGATTTTAGTAAACTAAAATTAAACCCGAATTAAAGAAATTTAAGGTGAATGAGATGATTTCGATAGAATTAGGAAAAATCTGAAGTGATTTTTTTCAAAAAAAAAAAAAAAAATGGATTAAAAATAATTTTAAAATATTTAAAAAAATGCATTGAAATTATTAAATTTGGAAGGATTTAAGAAACGTGCGCGGGAATTCTGAATAATTTGATGAACTACTATCAACTTCATATGTAATTTAAAAACCTAAAAACAATTCTGAAGTTGTGAAGAATTAAGTGAATTCAGAAAAATTCTAGAAAATAAAAAATGCGCGGTAGTTTACAAAAATTTGAAAAAAATTCTAATGAATGTAAAAGAATTTAAAAGGCTGGTGATAAATTATTTGAAATTCAGAGTAAATTCCCAATTAATTTAAATTCATTAAAAATCAAAAATATTCCATTGATCTGAGTAAAATTGAAATGAATTTATATTTATTCGAGGAAATTCCAAAGAATTTAATCAAGTCCTTAATAATGCAAGGTGAGCCTAAAAGTCTCAAGGTGAATTAAAAGAATATAAAATTTTTTTTAAATTAATTTATTTGATTAGATTTGTGTGAATTTCAAAAAAATAATATATTAAATAAATAATAAATTTAGTTTTAAAAAGATTTTTTAAACACCCCAAATATTTCACTGATTTCAGTTAAATTGAAGTAATTTTACCAAAATTTAAGGGAATGAAATAGAACTAAATCAAATGCATAAGAATGTGAGAGAATAAAATTTAAAAAAAATGTAATGATCAAATTTCCATCGAATTAAATAGAATTGGTGTGAATAAAATTTATAATAAATTCAGTAGAATGTAGGTGAATTGAAAAACATGTTCAAGAAACCAAAATTTAAATAAAATTCAGGTAAATTTATATTTATTTAAGGAAATTCAAAATAATTTAATTAAATTCCTAATAATGCAAGGTGAGTTTCAAAGTCTGGAGGTGAATTAAAAGAATATAAGCAAACGTTCTAAATCAATTTATTTTATTAGAATTGTGTGAATTTCAAAAAATTCAAATAAATTTAAAAGAATTCTGCGGGAGTTAAGAAAATCAAGAAAATTCTGAAGAATAAAAACAATAACAAAATTTTAGGATAAGCTAATAAGAATTCTGAAAAAATTCCAAATAAATTTGGTTTTGCAGAAATTTTTTAAAAATTTAAAATATTCCACTGATTTCAGTTAAATTCAAGTGATTTTACCAAAATTCGAAGGAATGCAATAGAATTCCATCAAATGCATAAGAATGTGAAAAAATAGAATTAAAAATTTTTTTTTTAATTGTCAAATTTCCATCGAAATAAACAGAATGCATGTGAATAAAATTTAGAATAAGTTCAGTAGAACGTAGGTGAAATAAAAAAATTTTCAAGAAACCAAAAGTTAAATAAAATTCAGGTAAATTTATATTTATTCAAGGAAATTCAAAATAATTTAATTAAATTCCTAATAATGCAAGGTGAGTTTCAAAGTCTGGAGGTGAATTAAAAGAATATAAAAAAAATTTTAATCCATTTATTTGATTAGAATTGTGTGAATTTCGGAAAATTCAAATAAATTTAAAAGAATTCTTCGGGAGTTAAAAAAATCAAGAAAATTCTGCAGAATAAAAACAATAAAAAAGAATTCAGGATAAATTAATAAGAAAGCCGGAGAAATTCCAAATAAATTTGATATGCAAAAAAATTTTTTAAATCTAAAAAAATTCCACTGATTTCAGTTATATTATAGTAATTTTACCAACATTTAAGGGAATGCAATAGAATTCAATCAAATGACCTAAACAAAATTTTTCGAAATGATCAATTTTCCATCGAATTAAATAGAATGGGTGTGAATAACATTCAAAGTTAATGCAGAAGAATGTAGGTGAATTAAAAAAAATTTTCAAGAAACCAAAAGTTAAATAAATTCAGGTAAATTTATATTTATTCAAGGAAATTCAAAAGAATTAAATTAAATGCTTAATAATGCAGGTGAATTAAAAAATATGAAAAATGTTTGAAATCAATTTATTTAATTAGAATTGTGTGCATTTTTTTTAAACAATAAAAAATAATTCAGGATAAATGAATAAGAATTGCGGGAAAATCCCAAATAAATTTGGTTTTGAATAAGAATGTGAGAGAATAAAATTTATAATAAATTCAGTAAATGTAGGTGAATTGAAAAAAATTTTCAAGAAACCAAAACTTAAATAAAATTCAGGTAAATTTATATTTATTCAAGGAAATTCAAAATAATTTAATTAAATTCCTAATAATTCAAGGTGAGTTTCAAAGTCTGGAGGTGAATTAAAAGAATATAAGAAAACGTTCTAAATCAATTTATTTTATTAGAATTGTGTGAATTTCGAAAAATTCAAATAAATTTAAAAGAATTCTGTGGAAGTTAAGAAAATCAAGAAAATTCTGCAGAATGAAAACAATAAAACAGAATTCACGATAAGTTGATAAGAATTCCGGAAAAATTCAAAATAAATTTGGTTTTGCAGAAATTAAAAAAAAAATCTAAAATTGTCCCATGATTTCAGTTAAATTGAAGTAATTTTACCAAAATTTAAGGAAACGCAGTAGAATTCAATCAAATGAATATAAGAATGTGAGACAATAGAATTAAACAGAAAATTTCAGATGATCAAATTTCCATCGAATTAAATAGAATGTATAAGAATAAAATTCAATGTCAATTTAGTAAAATGTAGGTGAATTAAAAAAATGTGCAAGAAACCAAAAGTTAAATAAAATGCAGGTAAATTTTTATTTATTCCAGGAAATGTAAAAGAATTTAATTAAATTTTAATAATGCAAGATAAGCTCAAAAATCTGCAGGTGAATTAAAAGAATATAAAAAACGTTTTAAACTCTGCAGAATAAAAACAATTAAAAAGAATTCAGGATAAATTAATAAGAATTCGGGAAAAATTCCAAATAAATTTAATTTTCCACTGATTTCAATTAAATTGAAGTGATTTTCTCAAAATTTAAGGGGAATACAATATAATTCAATTTAATGCATAAGAATATGAGAGAATAGAATTTAAAAACAAATTTTAAAATGATCAAATTTCCATGGAATTAGATAGAGTGGGTGTAAATAAAATTCAGAGTAAATTCAGTAAAATTTAGGTGAATTGAAAAAAAATGTTAAAAAAAACAAAAGTTAAATAAAATTCAAGTGAATTTAGAAGATTTTAATCACAATGAGAAGAAGGCAAAGAAAATGTATAAAAATTCAAGGCCAATTAATAAAATACTTGTGTATTATAAATTATTCAATAATATTTAAAAAATTAAACGTAATTTGTAGAAATGTTTAAGAATTTAAGTTGAGTGTTAAAAACTTCAGATGAAGTTTAAAAAATTACAAAAAAAAAAGAAACATAATGAATTCTGTACGATTGAAAGAGAAATTGTGTGCATTTAGAAGAATTCAAGGCAGTTAAAAAAATAGAGGAAATTAAAAAAGTGCAAGAGAATATGAAAGAATTTATTATTAATTAAGATTAAATTAAGAATAATTCAGGGTGAATTTGTAAGTAATTTAAAATAATCAAGGAAAATCCTAAATATTCTATTGCTATTAGTAAAATTGAGTGAGTTTAAAAGAATTCAATGGAATTCAAAATAATTTGACCAAATTCATACGAAATCAAGATAAATTAAAAATAATTTAACTAAATAGAAAAAAATGCTTAAAATCTTAAGAATGCCATTGAATTTAGATTATAAATGGGAGTGAATAGAATAAGTAAGTAAGAATATGAGAAAATGCATATGAATTCAATGTGAAATGAAAAGTTTCCAGGGTTAAAAAAAATTGTATCCAGAAAAGATCCATGAAATTCAGTGACTTTCATGGGGATTTCAAATATTTCAAGGTAAAATTAAAAGAATTGAATTAAACTTTTAAAAAATGCAAGAAAATTGAGAAATATTTGGGCTATAAACTAAAAAGTGATTTGAGAAAAAAATTGACAAAAAGTGACTAAAAGTTTTTATGTAGCATCGCAGGATACAGAGAGAATTTATTTTATTTTACTTAGAAAAATGAGCCCTATATTTAATGAATGAAAAAAAATTGGAAAATTATCGGGCCTAGAATACGAAAATTTATAATTATCATTACAAGTATTGGTAATTTTTTTCTTAGATAAAATAAAAAAATTAATACCATGTGACCAATAAAATCTTGAATTTCAAAATCCACAAAAACACACATTTTTTACACTTTAAAGATTCTTATAATACTTTAAAATGTGTTTTTGACTAATCTGAAAATATTTAATCATTGTGAAATAGTTCATTAATGTTCACTTGCTCTCAAACATATGCATTTTTTGTGTATTCAGAAATTTACTTTTTTTTGTCACACGTTATGATTAATCTTAATTAATTCCTTATTAAGAATATTTGCTTCTTTATTTTAAAAGAAATGATGTGCATAATAGGAAAAGAAATGTTTACACTTAATTTCAGACCATTGTAATAAAATACAAATTTTCGTATTTTAGGCACGATTATATATCTGAACAAATTTTTCGTTATTTAAAATTTAGAGCTCATTCCTCGATTATTCGAAAATACTGTTTAGGAATATAAGAATTTTTTAGCCTTAAATTTGCATCACAAAAATTAAAACCCAATAAAATGTATTATCAGATCTAGCAGGGCCTAGCGAAAGCTCGAAATGATTTTTGAAAAATAAAGTAAAATTTATAGCAGTATTTGTTTACTAAAAGAAAAAAATTGATATGATAGCTCGTTTGCAAAATTTAAAATTAAATTTTGTTGGGGGCACTAATACACAGAAAAAAGTAAAGAATAGTATTTAGTACAAAAGCATTTCTAATTTAAGGTTCTGGCGATTTGCATCAAACATGTTGACTGAAAATACCATAAACATATTCTTGGTAGCTGTCTTTTCTCTGTATTTACATTAATAATAATGCATAAACTTTGAACTCTGATGAATACATTTAAAACTTTTTCTCCACTATTTTATAATCTCGGTATTATAAATGCCAGCAGCTCATTGAAATATGATGCAAGAGAAAAATCGCCTGAGATATTACAAAGTAAATTGAATACAAAAAAAGAATCTAATCATGACTAACTGGAAAGCGAATGACTTCTTTATTATCAGTTCAATAATACTTGAAATTCCCGTCGAATCATCCTCATAAAATCCCTGCAGCATGCAGGAATACCTTCAGTAATCAATTAAAATAATTTAATATTTTTCACAAGCCTTCTTTTAGTTTTCATGAAACTTTGTCAAATTATAGTGTCATACAAAACACATTTATTGCCCAAAGGATTTTTCACATATTTCACAATTACGAGAATTTCGCAATATTGAATTTTGACATGATATTTTTTCGAATTTTTTGAAGTCGTACAATGAATTTTAAAAAACTTAAAAAAAATTCTAGAAGAAAGTATACGATTTCACATTATAATTGAACAAAATTAAAAATTGTAACCAAAATAAGTCCAGTACATTGGGGCAAAACTTAAAAAATTTGGAATCATCCGAAATAAGTTAGGTGGCATTAACTACATAAAATTATCTAATAAAATTTTGAAACGAATTTTAATAAGCGAATTGTATAAACAGATTTTGAAGCAGGTTGATCTACGATTTAAATTTTTTGTTTTAAAATCTACTTTGTATTCTAACGGTGGTGGATCGTGATAAGAATATTGTAACCAATCAATATGTGTTGATTTTATAAACTAATTATATGAAAAATGTAAATTTAAGGCATAACGGAAACAAATAAATCGTGATTTTATCAACATGGTTTGAATTTTTTATCACAGAGATTAAAAATTAGGTGACATTATTTTTCGACAATTATATTTTATTAAAGTTGTAAGAAAATTTTATAAACAAATGCACTATTCGGTCATTTTTTCACAGAAATATTTTCTGGTTTCACTAAAATGATTTTGAATTTATTTAATTCTGGTTCTACGTAATGAAACTTTTTCCTTTAAACACATTCGGTAATTTTACGTTTAAAATTATGTAAACAAATGCACTATACAGCCACTTAGTCACAGAAATACATTCTGCTTTTATTGAAATTATTTGAAATTGTCCTGGTAATGATTTCCTGGAAAAGCCACTTTTGCAACATATTTGTTAATGTTGTAAAAAAATTATATAAAGCATGTTTGCGTAGCTTTCAAAATAAAAAATGAAGTAAGTTCAAATATATAGATTTAATGAAAGCAGAATACATTTCTGTTAAGAAATGGTCGAGTTGAAAGCAGAATGTATTTCTGCGAATAAATGCATTTGTTCCTATGTGTCATTGCATATTCAGAATTTGACTTAAAAATTGACCTCTTTGGTTAAAAATTTAACTATTTTTTGTTGTTGTTGTTTTTTTTGTAAAAACTTTAATTTCGTCGTCAAAAATTAACTTCTTTGTTGTAAATTTAATTCTTTTGTTGAAAATTCATCTTTTTAGATTAAGAATTCCACTATTTTGTTCAAAAGTGTTCTTTTTGGTGACAAAATTAATTTCTTCCAGTCAAATACTACTATTTGGTAATAAAAATTGAACTGCGAAATCTTTTTTGTTTGAAAACATAACTCATTTGCTGAAAATTCATCTTATTGGTTGAAGATTCATAATTTTAGTTGAAAATTTAATTATTTGGTTTAAAATCAAGTTTCTTATTAGGAATATAACTCTTTTGTTGAAAATTTGTCTTCTATTTTTAAGGGTGGTAGAATAAATCAAGTATTTTTATGAAAATTTATCTGTAAGTTGAAGATTAAACTATTTTATTAAGAAGTCAATTATTTGGTTGAAAACGCAATATTTTTACTTAAAATGTTAGGAATTAAAAGCGTTTCTAAACAAACGATAAAAAAGGTTTTTTGTCCGATATTTTAAACAGTGTAGGTCCTAATAATTTCAATTATTACCTGAACATCAGAACATTTTCTTGGCTCTAGACAAATTTTACGGAATTTAATGAAACCACTTTGAATGTATAACAATTAAAAGAACTTTTTTCTATAATCAAGAAAATTATATTTTTAACTATTTTATCACTTGAAAGTAATTTGTGTTGCTTCGTGCAACGAGGAAGAACAATTTCTAGAATTAAATACACCGGACTCTCGATTTAGCCACTCGCGGTATAGTAATTCCTGGAACTGCTGATATACGTAGTTTCTTAGCGTGCGGGGTGAGAGACAGTTGCGACGGTTACCTGGAGAACACCAGCATTGTCGCAGAAAGAGGCAGTGCGCGAGTACTCACTTGCGGAGATTGCGCAGTACGTGAGTTGTTATATTAAATAGAAATTCAATACGAAAAAATCGTTTTTAATGACTCTTGAAAATGAAGACAACATAACAAGTATTGCTGGTGATCCTGCCGAAAAAAGCGAGAGAAAAAAACCCGTTCATAATCTGATATCATCAGTAGAGTATTCCGAGCGACAAACACTACCGTCGGAAATTATGAGATCGATTGACGCAAGCACTATTAAAAATCACTGATGGCTTTGAAACACGATAACTCAGCGAAAAAAATGATAGTGCATTTGAAAAAACACAGCTGGAAAGCCTATACAATTCTACGTCTAGTAATGTCAAACAGATTTTTTTTGATCTGCTGAAGAGAATACAGCACGTGATAAGTTTTAAAAA